>JAPEVF010000198.1:0-72833 GCA_029747585.1 Pleurotus djamor | reverse complement strand
CAACATTCCTATCATGGAGGTGCGATGATAATGTTCTCGAGGTGGCTCAACATGTGACCTTATGATTATCCCTAGTCATCAACGCCGACGTCAATCTAAACCTACATGTCAATGCCACACTTGAGGTGTGTGTGACTTTGTGGGTGGATTATCCATTCTCATTGAGATAACTAGGGCCACTTCGAAAGTGAACGGACGCAACTTTTCCACATGGACATAACCCCACTCCAGATCCCTGGGCAAGTACTCCCCATAACTTCAGTCGCCGCTGACCTTACCTGGAACGGGCAGGATCATCTCATTTGGCCCTGCCATTCAATTAGAAACGCAGGTTGGGATCGATCCAAAGCTATCTGTCGCGTTTAACACATCGGTCCATTCAAAAATGTGAGGCGACTCTTTACGACATCTTCCTCCTTGAATTGTCTTCCTTATATCTCTGCAGACGGGAACGTGGGCGCAGTTCAGTCATTTCTGCGGGCTTGGTTGTTTATTTCACTTGACAGTGGAATTCTGGTACCCTAGTCAAGATCATGACATTCGCGCTAAATCCATCGACTTCTCGCCTGAATGTGAGCCCGCCATTCTTTTGTCTTCCATTCGCCTCTAACGCACGACTTCAAAGCTTTTCATCTTTCCGCCCCGGTCAATATTTCCGCTGAGGTAGCCTTTACCGGGTAATTATCAATCACTTGCTCAACATTCGCAAATGCTGAAGGACGCTTAGCCATCTCATTCCGTCCCTCCCAATCGGTACGGTATCATCTACAACAGCCATGAATTCGTTCACACTGATCGGTAACATTAATATTAATTAGGCATAACCCTTGGTCAAGGACATGTACTTTCTGCTACTTGGACTCCCGAAGCGGATATCTACCTCAAGGGCGCTCTACGTGGGGAGATATCCGTTGGGTTCCAACGCAGAAGTCCTCTTCGAATCGATCCTTCAGCATTAGAACCCCGGACTGTTGTACCTGGCTCATTCAAAGGTTGCTTTGCTCTGGGTGCGGGCGTGGCTTTACGGTCGAACCTGGTCTTTCAACTATTAAAATACCAGAAGGATGTTAAATTCAGAGCGTTTGGTTACTGTGACGCTCCGGTCCTCCCCATTTATAAGGTGTGTTGCTTGCCGAGACAAATCTTCGGTTAATTAAAATATTTACCGTCTCTCATGCGCCTAGTATTGCTGGAATGGTGGTGAGGATTTCAACATGGGCTCGGGGCTGGACAAGCTTCTCAAGTATCAACACGGTGATCGCTTTATCGACAAAATGCCCATCACCGGCATCTGCGCACCAAAATCCAAAGTTCCAAAGTCCCTCGCAAGCATCAAGAATTTCGGACAAGACCAATTCTCGCTGATGTCGGCGATCACTCGGGCTCGTTAAAGATGTACTCTTACTCGGCCACACAAAGTTTCCAGTAGCCTCCCTACACAGTACTAGTGTCTGTAAAGCCTGGCAATCATGTGAACATATCAGAAGCCTCGGATCGAAAGAGAGTGATCAGTCGTCGGTATATGACAAAGCTCTGGTAGTAATATTCCTCCGAATGGCTTCTAGCGGTCGAAGTCGGGGTTGAATGTGAGGGGGAGCCAATTTATGGTACTAGTACAATGTAGGGCCTCTAGCGAGCAGGCGCTGTGGTTGAATTATTGGAGAACATAAGATGCGAGTAAACAGAAGGTAGGGTAGAGAAATAAGGGGAGCATAGTGTACGATATACATAGCGAATAATGATACAAAACATCGGCCCAATATCAATGCAGAACAGCCTGAGAGAACACTACCGTCGTACCATAAAGGACGTACATAGGTGATGATTCAGACCCACCCGGGGCATCCGTGGTCGTGGAAAAAATGACAAAAGACGAGGCAAATCTAATGGTGGATACGAACTTCGGGCGGTAGAGTGGGAAGGGACGAGGCGTCGTCCAGGAACATAGATAAAGGAACCGATGCGGTGCGTAGTGTTTCGCCATCAGGGTGGGCTACGACTTTGGCAAGAATGTTGAAGATCATACGGCAGCCCTGGATGGGGACGTGAGTCAGGGGAGATGATTCGGGGTGAACGCGTCGGCTTACACTAATTGAGAGTGTCGAGATAAAGAACCTGCCGGAGTGTTTATACCCGAGTGAAGGAGGACAGAGGGTTGGTGCTTACGATGGTATGAAGGGTGCAATCACGTCAGCATGGGTAATGATAACGGCGGAAAATGCTAGGAGAGGCGCGTCAGCAAGGGACTTCGCCGACCGAAGATAAGGAGGGTAGATACCAGTGATCAAGCCGAATGTTAGGAGTGAATCGCGAGCCATGATAGATATCAGAGTGTTTTGCTTGACAATATCTTTGACCAAGCTAATCGAGAGACCGGCGAGTGTGACGATAGCTTGTGTGATTATTGCGAGAGCCCTACGGCACGGTCGTTAGACGGTGGGATGGCAGCAGTTCACCTATGCTTACCCAAACCCAACTACATGCCACGGGATCTCGCTCACTACGCAGGCGCCGTCGTAGTTCATGAGTAGAAGAGTGGCGATGGTGGTGTAGGTAGTCGCACAGAAAGAGATGCCACGGAACGTGTAGAGGGCGTAGAGTTTCTTGGTGTGTCCAACGTAGAGGGCTTGCACTGTGGAAGTCGAGTATGATGCTAAGAATACCGTAGCTTCACTGGGAAGAGTACGTACACTTGGTTGCCTGTATACTTTCAACGGTAAAAAGCAGGATCTGAAATGTGGCCGTTTGGAAAGTGTGCCACATAAAACATTCCCGCCGTGAGTAAGGATCGTCCGGACGCAGGGCGAAGAAGACGACGAGGCTAATACTGGAAGACGTGTATAAGTTAGCCGCTAAGGAGTTCCATTCGGACATTGGAGTACGCGTACATCTGACAGGATAGTGCGAGATATCGACACAGTACGAACATGATCCGCGAATGATTGAAGGGGCGTCTGCAAGGCGTCGAAGTTGAATAGGGGGCGTGTAGGTATCCGGAGAACATCCACTTTACCGCCATATCAATTCCACCTCGTCGGGGAACTTGGAGATGTGCTCATAAAGGAGGACGGATAACGAGGATACTTGATGTCACTGATGAGCCGCCAAGACGACTGAGACACCCAGGGGATACTCACGGTACGCGTATACTCGCAGCGATGTGATTTCGTGGACATGGACGGACATTGGGGTCAAGGCCTTGAGTTGGAGGCCGTTGAGGGGGGTAGGTGTTGGGCGTTGAGGAGAGGTAAGGAGAGGACAATGAGTCGAAGGCGGGGTCGGTTGGTGCCCCTCAAGTAGTAATCACAAGTCCCCCTATTGCAAATTGCACGAAGGACCCTACAGCTCATCAGACGAACAGAGCCCCGTTTAGAATAATAAACTTGCCTTCGACTTCGCCAATATTCCAGAAGACGCACGTTGCCGCGAGCCGCCTGCTAGTGTGCGTACGGGGTGGGGTGCATCTTAAACGTGAGCGAGAGCCATGGTCAGCAAAATTCACCGACCTTGCCTCTGTCGTTTGTATTTTTTGACGGCTCTGGTTTTTCCTGGCGATACCGATAACCCGAATTTTTATCAACACCATACGAACCCTAATAACGCTTCACAAAAACGTACCATGCCGAGACGAACAGGCGAGAGGTTGCAACTATTTGAATGGATCATGGTTGATGGTGCTCAACCTCATAACTTTGGTCAGTATATCTACTCTCAAAGAGGCGCTTTATGGGTATTTGTTGTGAGCACACCCTCAAAGGAGCTGTGCCTCCTCTCTGAAGGCGACACTGCTGTGGCGGGCAGCAGGGCAGGCACCTATTTCCCCGAGCTTGGAACCTGACAGCATGATCGAGTCCAGCTTTCATTGTGTATATAAGATAGGAACTTGATGCTAGTCAGCGGACCATACGTTCAAACCAGCCAGCACAGTACGCCGTACCTGACGCAGTGAGATCAGCAGGGTACGCTGTAGACTCAATGTATCTTAGATTATTTTCCTTGTCATAAGGAGAGAAGGTTTCCTTCCAAAACGCAAAGGAACGAGGGGAGGCGGGTTTGGCGCGCTTTGCACTGCGAACTTTGTTGAACTTTCGAGGACCAACTTCCCATCAACGACGCGGAGTTTGGCGCTGTCACTGATAACCGATCGATCTTGAATTGATCAAGGGAACTACAAATAGGCCCAAATACTACGTGGTCTGTGCGCACAGTTTTACACTATATAAAGCCGAGGTGAGCAAGATTGCAACTCATACTTACCTTGATGGCGCAGGCCCCTTCACGTACCTGGGTTTGCGGGCCGTGGGGATCCTCCATAGCACGGCGACCCTGTCCATACAGGGGATGCCTGCGGCTTGTATGGGCTTCGGCTCATGCACCGTCTCAATATTTTCCTGTCCTGCTTTGGCCACTCTGGCTGGGCAGGCCATTTTTTTTTGGCTTTTTTYCTAGTCCTAACCCTAACCCTAATACATGTTTGCTAAGTCTCATTCATTTTGTGATTGTCGGAAGTGTCGGAGTTAACTGAGTTCGATACCTCGGGTTCGGAATCCCAATCTAGGCTTCGAAGTTCGAGGTCCATGAGATCGGCTATCTCGGAGGATCGAGCTATGTGCGAAGTCGTCGTACAAATTCATCCAGAATGCATAATTGTATAAACTGTGTCAAGCCGCCGCGGAATTGTGCAAAGTCAAGGTAGGAGCGGAGGTACAACAAAAAGTAGAAGCAGTTACTATGTAGAGTATATCTGCAGCTCGTTCGCGACAGACAAGTGTTGCTTGTTGGCCAACAAGGGCAGTTTTGAAAAGTTGACGCAAGGCTTGGAAAGCCAAGGATGTCATGTGACTGAGCGCCTGTAGGACTTAAGGCCTTTTCAGAAACCACCATAGAAATACACAAGAATTACTGGCAATATACAGCGGGCCTGGTATCATCGCCCCACAATCGCCCCATCAACGGCTTGGATAGGGGAAGTCAGGAGATTGAAGAGGGGATAGGAACGGCCAGAGCCAAGATCGAAACCAAAAAACCCCGACGCCAACCTTGGCATCGCCGCCGCGGCGCGAACTAGTTAACGTTCGTGCCGCGAGCTGCAGATATACTCTAGTGATAAAATGAGGTGGTGGTAGGAAGACGTGCCCAGGACGCAGCAATTCCCAGTGCCCCTCCCTTTGAGCGTCCCCTGTAATTTCTCTTCATCGCTGTACTCTGTCTCTCCGTGATCTCAACCAGCATGTAGTATCCAAGATCAGGGCTTTTGATCTGGTAACATGACGATATAGAAGAGCTGCGCCAACAATTCTGCTGACTAGCTGTCCAATAGCTGTCTCTGGTACGCTGCCACAGTTTCGTCGCCTTTGTGAACGAGAAACAACTGTGCTCCTTGATAACTCTTTTTGACTTCGGTACGATTCATATATTTGCATGTGCGTCTTGGTGGCTATCATGCGCACTAAGCAGACATTCTCTCTCTCAGCACTTGTGTCCGGTGCCCTCCTCTAAACTAGATTTATGTAATCACAATATTTTTACTGACACAATTGCTAAGTCCCATTCAGCTTTGTGACTGTGAGAATATATCTCTGATGGTGAGAACATGCCAAGTTACCGCGATAAGAGCAATATCTCGAGCAGCGTCCTGATCCTGACCCTGTCCTCGCCGCGTAACATGTGCTTTTTGCAGTCGCTGCCCACAGAAGTGCTCGAATTTGTGCTGGGCGAAGTTGAATGCGATGGCCTCTTCAAACTCGCGTTGCTTTCTCGCCGATTTCACTACATTGCCCTGCCTCTTTATCTTTCTCGGAGAGGCATCAAGGACTATGACCACCCCGACTGCACCATCACGTTCCAAAGCGACCGGATGCGCGCAATAAGAGCTGTTCGAATGGCCTTATTCATCACACATGTCAAGCAATTCTCATTTGTGTTCGGCTACCCTGCAGAGACCCTGCTCGAGGAGATCAGGCAGGCAACGCGGTTGCTGCAGAGGCCGAACTTGCGCATCGATGCTATCCAGCTCAATTTCGCCAAGCTGGATTTATGGGGCTTGGGCGAGCAACTTATGGGCAATACGATGCATTTGGTACCTCCGAACGAATGGTTTACGGCTTTGCGCGCGACGCTGGAAGCCGCGGCGATTTCGGGGTGCAAACGGTTTAGCGTGTTGTGTGGGCAGACATATTGGTTGAAGAGTGAAGACAGCTTCGTCGGGATGAGACTGTCCCCCCAGACTCGTATGAAGAAATTTGTCCGGCTCGTCAAATCTACGGTTAAAAAGCTTGTCCAACGGACACCCACGCCCTCCCAACATATCACCTTTTCATCGCATATGCAAGACTTTGAACTCTCGAATTCACCAACGTTCTTGCACCCACAAATGCGAGAATGGACCATCCGTGCTCTACTCAACTCCACCATAACTTCCCTATCGATATGTGGGCTTGGGACCACACGATCGGAGTGGACGGCCCTACTTCCTCGTTTAAACCTCCCTTGCCTCACCTCATTGCGCATGAAGGACATGTGGGTATACTCTGACGATTTGACGAAACTCCTCACTCGCCATCCGAGCATCACCTCTCTTACACTGTTCATCGTGCCGCATCCCCCGAATAAACGGCGCCCGACGAGCATTGCGAACCCCACGTTTCCGAATCTAACCCATATCACTGCGTCTATCGATGTGATCTCGAAGTATCTCTCATCCGCAGCCATCGCTCCAAAATTACGCTCGGTCACGTTGCTACATTCGACGAACGGTACGGCAACATTTTACGAAATCGACAAGCTGCTTTTACCGATACACTCGCGGCTGCAGGACGTCGCCCTGCTTTTGAACCTTAAAATCACGGAACCCACACCGCAGTGGGTTTCGAAAAACATAGATGAGAAAAACGCTGGGACGCAGCTGGCAGTCCTACGCCATCTCCGGCAATTGGAGCTTTACCATGAATTCTTTTACTTTTCGTTCAGCGCGGACACGGTCGCGTCGATGCCGTCCCTTTTGTCTGTATTCCCGTCGTTGGAGGAAGTCAAGTTTCCTGCGATTTCGTGGATGACGGGTGATGGAGCAAAAACGTTTGCGGACTCGTTTGAACCGCTTTGTGGGAGTATCAAGAGTGTTTCGGTTAATGGAAAGACGTATTTGGTGCCTAATTCCAGGTCTCCGACGCTTGTTGGCTCGTCCTCGACGCGCTCCTCGTCTGATGGAAAGCCTACTCTGAGTTAGCGCGTCGATGATACTCAATGATACCCGTTCGTATCCATATCCCTCTGTAACTCTACGTTATGCCTCCCTTGTTGTAAGATCACACCATCGGATGCTTTTCTACATTAGTATGTCAACTCTATTGTGGGCCCATGTCAGCAGCGCATATTTATTCTAGGAATTTTAGTATACAGGAGATCGGATTTCAAAGTATTCTAAGCTAAGTACCTGAGGTCAGAATCCTGTGGCATCCACCTCCTGACCTTTTACCGTCATGAACACTAATGGTAACGACACTGTTCACAGTCACGAACCTCAAACCAACCCAGAGGCGGAAACGATTGAGCAGCAGGAAATAGATGACCAAATTTCTCAGCTCCACGCACAGATACATTCTTTGAAGACTAAAAGGAACGCCTGTGCTCGCATCTGTAGGCTCCCACCCGAAATCATTGCAAAGATTTTCATTCTCGCGAAATGGGCTTCTATCATCAACCGTCGCGCCCGCCACTCGGAACTCCCCAGAATCGCGTTCTCTCCCGAGCGGGGCTGGCTCAACATAGCTGGCGTATGCACGTATTGGAGAGACATTGCTCTGGACTGCCCCCGGCTCTGGTCAACGATCACATTGACACCTGTGGATCGTGCATTGGCGATGATATCACGGTCAAAATCCGCACCCTTGTTCATCGAGTCGTCTCCTATTCTGGCGAACCATGACTTTGACAAAGTCGCTTCGATTGTCATGTCCAATATCCACAGAATACAAGAGCTGGATATAGGCGGCCGCGATGACCAGAAGCTCTTCGAGTTCCTTCGATTGAACGAAGGGGCAAGCGCTTCTATCTTGCAAGTTCTCACTTTGAGAAGTCCCATGGACTCCACCCTGCCCAAGGACATCCTCGAGCGCGAGATGGGTTCGCTCCGAGAACTGCATATTTTCGATGGCACCCTCGCTTCTCCAATCCCACCCTTCCCGCGTCTCAAGCGGCTTGTCATTGAACCATCATACCTCCTGGTCGGTGTCCTTCTTGAGTCCCTTCGGAACGCTCAAAACTTGGAGGAGGTGCGCGTTCGTAGAGTCCATGTACCCACCGATATCGTAACACTTTCCGCCGTCCATTTACCCCGGTTGACTCATCTTGACATACATGGACTGACCATCGCAACCTCCAAGATCCTTCCCCTTCTAAAACGCCCTCCAACCGTCAATTTCACTTACCATTGTCAAGAACCTTTGCCGTCGGGCTGCGACATGTCAAACATCCGGAATGCCCTCGTTCAATTTGTTTCCCACCCAGGTCGAGTCATTCGCAATGTTTCGGTCAACACTCATAATCCCTTCAGCATCGTCTTGGATACGGTACTCCATTCTGATTCTCATTCCTTCGAGGTGACTCTCAGAAGGCATCCAATCAACCGTGACGATGAACTTGACCAACTACTGTCTGTCATACCATTTGCGAAGATCCCTTCTCTTACCCTTATCAATGGCAGTAAAGCGATAGCATCCCGTTTGTTCCGACTTTGTGACGAAGTCAACGTTTTAACGCTTATGACCTACGAGCCTGCTGTCTTCCGTGCACTCCAAAAGAAAGTCAAGTACTCCAAACATCCCCTGCCCAAGCTTCGTCGGCTTGTCGTAGATCAATGTAGATGCCCAAACGGGCTGACGGCGAGGATGTGGACCCAACGGGTATGAGGGACAGGAGGAACACAGGCGCCGAGACGCCTGGACACGGTTCAGGAGACGATAGGAGTCGCTGTCGTCGCTATCGCTCTTGGTGCACACCTTCAATGCGGATGCGAAGGGATTGTTCCGTAGTAATTCTCCGTCTATCTATGTACTAGGTACATTGTTTATATACGAATTCTATGAAGCCTACACGAGAACTGCATGAGGCCGATGAGATAATGTATATGGTGCGGATAGGAGGAGACTGCGGAATGAGTCAAACGAAACATGTACGTACGATTCTAGGTGAGGACTGGCGTCAGCCACTACACCTCACCTACATCAATGCCAGTTCAATGTCACTTATCGTAGGCGATACGTCGCGATGTGCGAAGCATTGTTGGCTTTCTTGAAGCAACGGAAGGAGTTCAACATGGTGGTCGAACTGAATATTCAGAATTGTGGTATTGTATGGTGGGTCGTTGATATGTTTGGACAGTATGCGAAAGTGGATTGTGATAATTTTGAGCTTGAATATGAACATGATGATGAAGAGAATTGGGGGGAGGAAGAGGAGGAAGATGATGACGACGATTCAGATTAGCCATACGTAGCACCGCGTCGCGGATACTCAAGTACTTAGTAGTGGTCGATGTCCATATAGAGGATAATAATTTTACGTGTTCAATAACAAGTTCAACGAATGTTTCTGGCCGTGCCGTCCAACTTTATAACTTAGGCTGCCATCAGACCACTGTGGTTCCCCGCCGTGGCTGTCCTCTTCCTCCTCGCCATCAATCTCATTGTCATCATAGTGGCCGTGACAAGGCAACGAGTCGGAAATGATGCGATCGCAAAGAGAGGTAAAATTAGTAGAATTACTCCGTATTGATGACCTCGCCATTGATCGTATGCAAGTCCTACCAAGAATCACTTAACATAATGTCATCGAATCCGGGCGTATTGCTTCTCATATCTGAGTCAAATATTGGCCCGTCCTCCCTGTTTTGATACCTTTCTATAACGGCTAGAATATCTCCCCAAGCACAGCACATTCCAGCCAACCCTTCGTAGAGGCTTAACGGCCTGTCGGGAACCTTCATTTGCCCCGATGCGGTCAACTCTTCGTACGTCGTGGCGATTTGGGCCAGATGTACCGCCCGTGCGAGGTATTGCTTGTGTAGTTGTGCATCACGGTCCATACCCGTTCCGCCGATGTGACCGTCGGCTGAGAATGAGAGGGACGCGACGTGGATTCGATGGGTTTTGGATATACGCTCGAGGGCACTGGCTGTACCAAGGAGCGCGTAGACAGAGCCGGCAATTCCGTGGCAGAGACCCACGCCCTTTTTGAGGACGCCGTGTCTGTAGACCAAGGAAGCAGCATGACTGAGAGAGACGATGGTTTTACGTGCGAGGTCTTCGCTGAGATGGAAGGTAGTTGGGTTGAGCGTGGATCGATGTATCAAGGTGCTGAGGAGAAGGATTACTCCTGGGGCGCCATGACACCACCTGAAAACAGTTTAGCCGTGTCAACGGAGCGAGAAACGAGGATTTTCATACGTACTGGATAAGTTCGCTCGTATTTGAGCGCAGAAACGGTTCGTCAAGGTCGGGTGCCGCGGTAGGCCAATTACCGGAGATATCTTGAAGCTCTAATAACCATTCCACAGCCTGTAAAATTTTCTCATAATGGGGGACAAGGAGTTGAGTTGGTACAAGTAAGAGTACGTGGAGTATTCCAGCTATTGGATGAGGCGTGATTAATCGATGAGCGAGCGCCGTTGAAGTAGACACATACCAATACCATGGGCAGCACCAAGGTAGCGTTTCCTATGCCACTCCCACATTAACGGTGGTGGTTTAGGTGCGTCAGTTGACAACGCCGGTACTGAAGAAGCATATTCTTTCGATCCTAGCTCTCCACGAAGGATGATAGAACCGACAATGATATTGATGTTCTCATCAGACGTGAATTTCCTGGCCTCTGAGCAAGGGCCGGTTGTCGCGTGTCCGGACAAGGTTTCTTTCTGTTCAACAGCAGCCCGGATCGATAGAAGGGCGTAAAGAAGTCCAGCACGGCCGTAGAGCACCTCGCACCCGTCAGCATCCAATAAAGATGATTTCTGATCTTCATTGGCGACAAGACGCACAGCATCCTTGATTATTTGGGCAGATGGAGCCCAGTGGGCTTCGAACCCAGGAACCTCTTGGACGACCCGGTATACTACGATTGCAGCGAGGCCTACAGGTGTTTCGAGGAATGACGAGCGAGACGGGCTGTTTAGCCCGTGTCCGAACGATGTTGGGGCTGTTCGCAGCAGATTGTCTGCGTACTGCTGAAGTTTCTGAGATCCCAGTGCGGCGGCCTCATTTTGGAGGGACAATCGAGTCAGATGATCATGCATGAGGACGATCCCTGTTGGTTATTTTAGTTTCATGGATCCTATCAAGAGGCTGTAACTTGCCAGCCAACCCGATATATACGCCACCGTCCTGGTGCTTATCTCGAGCATGCTGTAACCGCTGGACACTCGCACTGAGGGCTGAGAGTATCTCATCCTTGGATGAGTCCAATGCGGCCGTATCGATGTCTGGTGCTTGATGTGTATGGTGTAAGAACCTGGCTGGCATCGCTTTCTGTGTGACGATGGAAGTATTTGGCACCTAAGCGCAAGCAAATGAGTGAGAGCCTGGCCATTTCTGCTCTGCTGATCAACTGATGCTGAGACGTAATGGGCATCTCGAACCAAGTTCAACGGTCGCCACGCGATTCATCACCCTAATAGGCCTGATAGGGGTGTCGGCGTCTAACAGGACGCGCTTAGACCCACCGAAGCCCAAAACTTCGCGGCCGCACTTTCTGCCTCTTCATCCTCAACTTCCACCTTCTCTCTGTTCGCCCTTAAATGCCACCCCCGAGACTCCTTCTGTCACTATTCTCTTTGCTAGGCTCCGTGTATGGGCAGGCTCCAGGCACGTTCGCCGACGGGGGTAATTCCCTGGTAAGCGCCATGATGGTGAGTGCTTGGCACACTAAGGGTCGCGGTCACTATCTTGAACACTGTCCACCACCTTAGTTATTCATCGGGAACGAAGAGAACGTCTATATCTTGGATAAAGCGGAAGGCAATGACGCCCAGGTCAACAACCATCCGGCATGGGGGGCAGTGTGGTGCGTACACCATTTTTGGTGCCAAGAGCGCAGGTCCAACGTAGGTCTGATCGTGCACCCACCACAGGAACTACAAAACCCATGCAGCACAAGTCATGGACATTAGAACGAACGCGTTCTGTGCGTCCGGAATGCACCTCCCGAACGGATCGTTTGTGACCTTCGGAGGAAATGGGGCTGTTGGCCCCGGAGGAAAGATAGGATCCCAAACGAATAACCATGGATCTGCGGACTTCGACGCGCAATACCAAAACTTCGACGGCGGACGATCAATACGCGTTCTGAACCCATGTACAGATGCTGACAACTTTGCTGACCCCCATTGTCAATGGTTCGACAACCCACAAGTCCTTTCGATGCAGCGAACCCGATGGTATTCGGCTGCCGAACCACTCGCTGATGGGACTGTCGTGCTTATTGGTGGATTCGTGAATGGTGGCTACATTAATCGAAACTTCCCAAATGTCGATCCAGAATTTGAGGGTGGGGCCGCTGAATCTACCTACGAATTCTACCCTGCAAACGGCCGAGTGCCTACCACGATGCAATTCATGATCAAGACCTCTGGACTCAACTCATACGCTCACACCTTCCTCATGCCGTCGGGCAAGATGTTCGTCCAAGCCAATTACTCGACTAGTATGTTGCGCTTCAAACGCTCAATACCGTCTTCTCATTCATTTTCTTACTAGTGCTATGGGACTACGATAATAACGTCGAAACTACGCTGCCCGACATGCCTGGCAATGTCGTGCGCGTTTATCCAGCGTCTGGTGCCGTTGCTATGCTCCCACTTACCCCTGCCACAAACTACAATCCCACGATTCTATTCTGTGGTGGATCTGACATGCCGGATGAGGCATGGGGGAACTACTCTTACCCTGCCGTCAACACCTGGGAGATAGACGCATCTAGAGATTGCCAACGGATTACTCCGGAACCAACCGATGGCTCAGCACCTGCATACCAGAAAGATGATGACTTGCCAATTGGGCGTACCATGGGACAATTCATCATCTTGCCTGACGGCAAGCTTCTGATCGTCAATGGTGGCGCGAAGGGCACTGCAGGTTACTCCGATGCTACCAATTTGACTCCCATAGGCTCGATGCCGTTTGGGCAGTCGCTGGCCGCCGAACCTGTCCTCAAGCCTGTTCTCTATGACCCCAAAGCACCCCAAGGGCATCGTTGGTCGGACGCTGGACTCTCTGCATCCACAATACCACGACTTTACCACTCGTCTGCCATTCTCCTACCCGACGCATCTGTGATGATAGCCGGCTCGAACCCCAATGTGGACGTCAACAAAGCAGCTCACTTCCCAACTGAATATCGGATCGAAATTTTCTACCCCCCGTATTTTACTGCATCTACCCGACCTGTGCCATCTGGTGTACCCAAAACACTCTCCTACGGTGGTGCTCCTTTCGATATCACCATTCCGGCGAGTTCCTATTCTGGATCAGCAAATGATGCTGCCGAAAATACCACGGTCTCGATCATCCGTCCTGGATTTACGACGCATGCCATGAATATGGGTCAACGCTATCTCCAGCTCAACAACACCTACACAGTCAATAGTGACGGCACTATCCTTCTGCACGTTTCCCAAGCTCCGCCTAACCCCAATATCTTTCAACCCGGGCCCGCATTCCTTTTCGTTACGATCAATGGAATTCCTAGTAACGGCACATCGCTGATCGTCGGAAACGGTCAAGTGGGTCAGCAACCCGTCCTTACGGCAGCTGCCCTTCCCGAGAGCAAGAAGGCCGATAATGTGGCTGGAAGTGCGGATGGTTCTTCGACTGGAACCAACAACACCAATGAATCAGGAGGATCAAGTGTCAGTACCGGTGCTATTGTTGGCGGAGTGATCGGTGGCATCGCCGTTGTTGGAATTATCGGAGCGTTGGTTGGCATCCTCCTTGCGAGAAGGAGAAGGGCTTCGGTGCCCGCAGCGTCTACGTCCTACGTAATGAGTCCCACAACGGGCATGGGTGGACGTGGTATGCGGGGCTCGGATTCCAGTGCGTTTATGCCTCTACAGCAAGACAACCACAGTCAAGCTTGGAACGCAAGTACGACTAGCTTGCACACGCCATATCGGGACGATATGCCCATCCCGATGCCCCTCGACCGACCCAGCTCATCAGGCATGTCAGATCGCACTGTGTACGATCCGTATGCGACTCCCCCAAAACTTGTCTCCCCCGACACGACTAAGTATTAGATATTCTTGAGTCACCCTCATGGACGTGGATCCTGACTTGCGAGACAAATGCAATATACTCATATGGATGGGTGACTTTCTGGTCCCCCATTTTGTTTGTTTACATTACAGTCTCATCAAAACGCTCATTCTTTTGTTGTTTTCCAAGGACAATATTGTATTCCCACTTTATCTATCACCGCATGGACTCAGTATTAATATATATACCTCCCGGATTGTTATATCACTTGCGACCCAATCATCAATCGAACTTGCGGTATGATATACGATCACTTCACAACACGCAATCCGAAGAAACCAGTCCTTGGTGAGCACTACTATAGACAGTGAGTAGACTACTGAACGCGAAAGACGAGCAACTCCAGAGGAGGCCTGAAGCCTACTAAGTACCAGTACGACGTACGGGGATGATGTTGCTATAATACGACGAAACAATACAAGAGGATCCTGATAAGGAATTGATGCTTCTCCAGTCCAGTAGAATCTACGCGAGCACTCTAAGTAATGCGAACAATGGAAATGATATGAACATTCGAGATCAGGGACTACGTGGAGGGATCCTCGAAGAAGGGGAGGGAGGGAAATGAGCAGTTTCGACTGTCCTTCGTATAATAAGATGGGTGAAATAATAAGTAGTTAGTCCGTTTGCTGATGATAGCTATCCAACTGTGAGTAGATCAGTAATTTACCTTGCGAGGCTCTTGCGGAGGGGGCAGCCAAGCAAGGGGGTGAGTGGAGAACAGATGATGGTAAGGGTCGGGGAGGGNTGGGAGGGGGGTACAACAACGGACAAGGGCACCACCACGCCCATGATCAAATCAACGAGGGTGTGATAAGATCATGCTGTAAGACGGAGTATCAGCGTCTATCAAACAAAAGCGATGTGGGAACGTGAAACGTACCAAGATACAAGATGGCAGCGACGGCGGCAGCCAGCAGTGTGAAAGGCGCTGAGCTTATTGACAAAGCACCGTTGCCGTTGCCATTGTTGTTGTTGCTGCCACCTCCGGTCGAAGCACCATCAGCCGAGCCACGTGCATTTTCTGAACGAACATTGGCAGGGAGAACGCTGGCCGCGCTGGTAGGTTGAGCACCCATTTCACCGCTTCCGACAATGACGTGCGTGCCATTGCTGGGAATTCCATTGATAGTGACGTAGAGGAAAGCGGGTCCAGGTTGGAAGATGNTTGGGGTTGGGTGGGGCTTGAGCAACGTGGTAGGTAATCGAGCCATCATCGTTGACGGTGTAGGTGTTGTTGAGCTGGAGGAATCGCATACCCATGTTCATCGCATGAGTCGTGAACCCGGCACGAATGATAGAGATGATGGTATTATCAGCTGCATCGTTGGCGGAACCAGAATACGAAGAGGCGGGGACAGTGATGTCGAAGGGATCACCACCGTAAGAAAGGGTCTTGGGAACACCTGAGGGAACTGGGCGCGTGGTAGCAGCGAAGTAAGGTGGGTAGAAAATTTCAGCTCGGTATTCGGTAGGGAAGGCAGTTGTAAGGTTGACGTCGACGTTGGGGTTAGATCCAGCAATCAGGACTGAAGCATCAGGGAGGAGCAAAGCAGAGGAGTGGTAGAGACGGGGGATGGTGGAGGCAGAAAGGCCGGCATTCGACCATCTCTGACCAGCGGGGGCGTTGGGGTCATAGATGGCGGGGGTGGTGACAGGGCCAGCAGAGAGTGACATACCGAAAGGCATTTGGCCGTAGGTAGGAGTCTCGTTCGTTCGCTCCGCATAACCAGCGGTACCGTTCAAACCACCGTTAACCATGAGAAGCTTGCCGTCGGGGAGAATGACAAATTGACCCATAGTACGACTTTCGAGCATGTCGTCATCCTTCACGTACACTGGACTAGCACCGTCGGTAGGCTCAGGTGTGATGCGTTGGCAATCCTTGGATGCTGGGTAGTCGAAAGTGTTGATGGCAGGGTACGAGTAGTTGCCCCAGGCTTCTTCAGGCATGTCATTGCCACCGCAGAAGAGGATAGTTGGGTTGTAGTTGTTAGCAGGGGTGAGGGGAAGCATAGCAACACCGCCGGAACCGGGGTAGACACGAACAACGCCACCAGGCATGTCAGGGAGACGGGTCTCAACGTTGTTGTTGTAATCCCAAAGGACTGTGCGTAAGAAAGGATTGATGAGAATCCAAGCCCAACAATAAGGAAGGAAGAATGAGCGAACATACCAGTAGAGATGTTTGCCTGTACAAACATGTTACCGGAGGGCATGAGGAAGGTGTGGGCGTAAGAGTTCAAGCCGGACGTGTGGATCATAAATTGCATCGTAACGGGGGGTCGGCCATTCGCTGGGTAGAACTCATATGTCGCATCGGCGGCACCTCCTTCGAACTCAGGATCGGTGTTGGGGTAGTTTCGGTTGACGTAGCCACCATTGACGAAGCCACCAATGAGAACAACAGTACCGTCAGCCAACGGTTCAGCAGCAGAGTACCATCGAGTGCGTTGCATCGAAAGAACAGCAGGATCATCGAACCATTGACAACTGGGGTCGTTGAAGTTGTCTGATGACGAACAAGGGTTGAGGACACGAATTGATCGCCCCCCNATCGAAGTTTTGATACGTTTCGTCGAAGTCGGCGGATCCGCGGTTATTGCGTACTGAGCCGATGTTACCTCCAGGACCAATGGCGCCGTTACCACCGAAGGTAACGTAGGAGCCGTTGGGCAAATGCATGCCGGACGCACAGAATACGTTGGTGCGTACATCCATGACCGTCGTTTGGTGTGTGTTCATATCCCTGTAATTGGAGACGTCGCTCAGCTACGTCAGCCCTGGGAGTAGCTGGGGGGACGCACCAAACAGCGCCCCATGCTGGATGTCCGTTGATTTGAGCAGCGTTACCCTCAGCCTTGTCGAGGATGTAGACCTTCTCATCGTTACCGACGAACATCTATGGAACAAACAAGATGAGGAGCGCCGAAAGGAACGGGTGGAACTCGGACTGACCATCATTGCGCTAACCAATGTGTTTCCTCCATCTGCGAAGGAGCCAGGCGTCACCGCAGCGTGCGCCGCTGGCAGCGATAGCTTTGCTAGCCAAAGGGCCAATAAAGAGCGTGGTAGCATAGTGGAACTTCGCGAAAGCCGGGAAGTTATAGAAAGTGAGTAGAGTAGAAAGAGAAGATGAGGGAAGAAAACAGGAAAGGAAAGGAATGTGGTGGGGTTTTTGATGGAGGGATGGAAAAGGCGTTGCAGGTGACGGCACCCTGCACACTTTGAATTTTTATTCGGGCCAACTAGTGCCTAGATCGCTATTTTCCCTTGTTTACTGCCACCTTTGTCGGACTCGAGGGCTGTGTTCACATGTATGATTTGAGCGGTCATCGCATGCCGTTGAAATTGTCATGTCATTATGAATTCTTGATACCTCTCGTCCCCAATAAAGTCCCGTCGTTTTTGCTTCCTCTTCGTCGCACAAGTTACTCAAACGACCAAGGGATGGACGCCCAGACCAGTGAGACCAGTGCCGCTGGCAAAAGTTGGCAGCCACGAAGGCTTGTCCGTGATACCAAGACCATGTCTCGGCACGCCGAGGCCTGCCCGAAAGGCTTGCCGAACACAGTCGGTTCAGATTGAGTCCTTTCACAACAAAATAATTTTCAGCAATGCACTCAAGCGCTCGATTCTTTGGGTTGATCACCTTGTATCTCTCTGATGCTGGTGGGCTGGACCAACCATCATCAAAGTCGCCGTCTCACAGGCTTGTGGGCGTTGATCTGAGATCCTGAGAAGTCGTGTTTTATTTAGTCGTTGCCATCAAGACCAACAAAAGAGGCTTGTCTTACATTTTTGGCTTGTCGTAATACGCATGCCGAGTCTGGTCTGGAAACGTCCATGGTTTCTTCACGTTGTCGTGCCGTTGAAGATGATAGAAATTGCTGAGAAGTTCGTATTCGTTCCCTTTCGTTCCCTATCAATATGAACTCAACCTGTGATGAGCGCATACGACTCGGTTTGGATGACGCTGAAACTCATTGAAACCATTGGGTCATTCCAATTCAATTTACATGACAGAATGTTTTGCGGTGGATGTGGTCGAGCCCTTGGAGGATTCGATGCTGTGTGACAGAGCGAGCCTGAAGGCCGCAAGCAAAATTGGAATATCTTCCCTTTTATGTCTGACTACAGTGACTTGCTTGGTTCAGACGCCAATCCTCGGTACGAAGTCCTGCAAAAACTTTTAGGAGCTGCTCTGTTCGTATAAATTGTTGTGTGTATATCACCTGTTTTCAAGCGAACCCAAAACCAGTGTGACATCCAAGGTTCACCAAGGCGTACATAGGATCACCACAAATGAACAGGGTTTGAAAACGTCGTACGCGTGGAATTACTGCCGAAACGCGAACGCTAGGAGGCGTGATTTGGATGTGCTCCCGGTATCTGCGTATGGTGACTTGCCCGTAGTCCGACGGAGAAACTATGGGAGACAGGTTGAGCCATTTTACGCGTGTTGGGATACTTTTGTGCAAGAAGCACGGAGCTGACCAGACTCGCGAGGAAGACGCAAGTTAGGAGATAGGGGCGTGGTGGCCCAAGCGCGACCGAACCGTCGACTCTCATCGGACACACTGTTCTCTTTGCCGACTAACTTCTGTGACATGTAAGAATATGGTAATGGACAAGTGGGTCGAAAAANCTTGTGTATGTAAAAGATGAATCAGACATGCAAGCGAAAAAAGTCTACTGTCCCCTTCCAGCTTGAGCACGAACCCCCGCACCACCTGGCCGGGGGTCCCCATTGTCTCCCATGATTCCAAACCCGAAGACTTTCCCAAGACTCGAGCGAAGAGTGTCGTAGACCGCCTGGTGCGGCTCGGGTTCAATGGAGGTGATGGTATGGACGTGTATCAACCCAGTTATCGGTGAAAAGGTATAAATCGAATTGCTGGTGTTGGCAGACCGCGTCAGTTCCACAAACGCGTGAAGGTTGAAGTCAATCTTACACATCCCACTCTCCGACACTTCCACTAACCCTGGCAGTCCCGTTCACGGTCAGCCCGACAAACAGGCTTTTCTCTCTCGTATTTTTGGCCGGGTTGGGTGCAATCGCGCCTTCATGTTCCCCGCCAACCGCCCCCACAATTGCCTTGCTTGATCCTGGCGTCTGAACGATGACCTTCCTCAGCGAAACATGTAGACCGGAGTAGAGCGCGTTTAGCGTGTGTCGAATGAAGACTGATGACGCGAAGTAAAGCGGTAGGCCTTCGACGTGCAGAGTTTTGGGAAATGGAGCAGGGAGAGCAACAGGTGGCGTATATGACAACCTGACCTTTGGACTGTAGATTGTTTCAACTTCGTTATTGTTGTGGCGGAAGTCCAAAGGATTTGCGCCGGCAATGGGAATATGCATAGATGAGGCTGGTCGTGGCATCCCTGTGGCCTTGTCGATGGATGAAGCAAGCCCGTAGGAGAAGAAATGTGGCAGAGTCTCCGTCAGGACATCGATAGCGCGACCTAATTGATTTCGATTCCGTCCTATGTTGTTTGAAACGAAGTAGCATCAATTCCGCGCACCAGTGCGAATTTCCCATTCTGCGTTGGACACAGGTGGTTCATTCTCTGGTTGAGGACCGTCTGTGCCATCGCGAGCGGAGCCGGAGCCCATGGAACTAAGGGTAGCCGTTGAGCGTTGGGATATCCTCGCGTGTCTTTCAGTGCGACAACATAGAGAAGGTCGAGGTCGTTTGAGTGCAGGTGCAAGTAGCCGACCGTTAGGAATGACCATCGCGCGATGGTCAGTCAAGCGTCTGAGGAAAGCCGAGGAACCTCGAGCGCTCCGTCAACTCTAAGTTCAAGAAACCAAGTTCTTCCACAAACAGACTTTGTTTACCATCAACCTACACATCTTTTTATCCGTTTTGTTCAAGGGCAAAAGTAGGCGAAAATCGAGGCAGAATGTGTCCCCCCATGTCCGAGAATTCGTATCAAGGCCCCGAAATTAAACCCCCTTTGCCGATGCCTAGCGAACGACAAGCGATCTCCTCAATGTCCACGGTCATCATGAAATGCAACATATGTCACTCCACTCTGTATGGTTGGTCCGACCGGGGCCATCACTGAGAGAAGGGCCAGTTTCGTCGGACTGATCGTCAACATCGCTAGTCTGACAGTCAGTGGAAGTATCGCAAACAAGTTATATGTGTAAGATTGTCCTCAACTTTTGTGCTGTTTTGAGACTCATTCTGTTTCCCCAACATCAGGAACTTGATACATTCCTTTTCACCGATAACTGGGTTGACACACGTCCATACGGTCACCTCCGTTGAACCGGAGCTACACCAGGCAGTACTAGAAATCCATCTGAAGCTGGCTTTACTGAAGCGTGTCCTCCCTCCAGAGCTCTGAGCACTAGTCCCTTTCACCAAGTTGCTTCCGCCTAAACGACTCTAATCCGCCAATTAGCTTCCGTCCCGGTCCCCCGGCGTTACTCGGTCCACATCTAATCTACCAAAGGCCCAGAAGGTAAACTTGTCTTTAGGTCGACGCCAGCAGCGTCCAAGTGTCCCTTTAGTGCAATAAATCGTTTCCGCCTCGAAAATTACACGGATGTGCTTCTATCCTTTTACTGGGATGGTCGAAAATCAAGACGTTAAATACCAGACTCGGCCATACCTGATGAACCCAGAGTCAATCGTTTCTCCAGATGAAGTGGTCACCGTTCCTTGTACCGCTCGTAGCGTCGGCTCTTGCTCTCTCGAGGCCAGCCAATGACTGGAGCCGACCGTGCTTCAATGGGGAATGTGCTTACGACCTCCCTCGCTCGACTGGACAATCGGGGACCCTACACCTCGTATGTTCGTTTAACAATGATGAAATCCCGCTTGACGATAAATCTTTTTAGTCCGGTTCGGCGTTGACGGATATCACGCCAGCAGCTGGATGGGTCATTCTCGACTGCGACCCTCACGCTTTGCAGCAAGAGGTCCGTTTGGTTTGCTCGACTCCTGACCTCGAAAGTGCTGGATGTCAACACGTCTTTGATAATGGCGGGCCTGTGGACCGTGTTGTTCGACTTCCAGAAAGTGTACGCCATATTTCTGAGTTCTTCGCTTCCTGGTTCCTCGCTGACCTGTCGACATTAGTGTAGCGCAGCTCCTTTCCTGCGTGTAGCCAGTGCTCGAGTCGCGGACGATCAATCCGTTCCTGCTGAATTTATGAATACAGTTGCTAGGCGAGATGCTAGCGCCCCGATCGTTCATTTGTTCAGTTTGGACGCCAACTGGGCTGCCGTAGACGTGTCCAAGTACGCCCACTCATGCTCTTCACGTATCCAATAGTTCACCGGGTTCTCATCCTCCTGTTTTTGTAGAAATGGACCAGTTAACCTGACGTTCTCGGCCTCGTCTTTCCCTGATTCAGACCCGGAGGTTCAAGCCAGGGATACCGAGTTTGAGATGCCTTCTTGGATCGCCCACCCCATCGATACCGCCAAGTCTGCTCTGACGACGGTGACTGAGTACCTACCAAGTGTCCCTAGCGTTCTGAAGTCAGCCGCAGACGGCTTCAAGACCACAGTAGGTGGTATCGTGCCCTCGCTTATCGAACCGGGGAAGACTCAGCATGGTCAGTTGTTCCAGTGATTTTCGTCCATATCGCCTTCTGATGAACAAAAACCACTTCCTGTAAAAATGATGCTTTCGCGAATAAAGCACCCTCGCTCTATGATACTGTTACTACCAAAGTGGGTGGCGCTATAGGCACCGTCGCAAATCAAATTCAACAAGGTGAGTTGAACATTCGATTTTGAGCACTTCTCGCATCTCCGACACGTCTCGCACATCCACAGGGACCTCTTATAGCTATCACCCCGATATCAAAGAGGAAGTGCATTTCAATCAAGAAGAAAATGTTGTCATCTATTCCTACCAGCCGTCCGGGTTCATCGGCTGTTCATCGAACTTGTTCAGACCTAGTCTTCAAGTACTGACAAGAGGTAAAATTGATGCCGTAGCCAAGGTCGACTTTACTATCCAAGGTTCTTTGATCCCCCCCAAGGCGAGTTCAAAATGATTGTGCGTCTTTATTTGGTCGCTCACATGTATACATAGATGACGGAGCATTCTGTTCACGGAAGTGCGTTATCCCTTCGCCGAAAATCCTCTGTTGACTCATTGGAATTGCTAGTTATCAATGCGGATGCTGATCTTCACATAAACGTCAATGCGAGTCTGGGTGTGCGTGTCTGCCTCGCCTATGGGTACCAGTGTCATTCAGTTTGTCAACTAACCTCTTCTTCTTCTGTAGGGTCACATAGAATCTGCCCGAAAAAAGATTGCTCATATTCCATTGACTCCTTATCAAATACCGGGGTGAGCGTTCCTTTCACTGGATTAAGTTAATCTCTCTCATCACGCATGCGCAGAATCATTGCAGCCGGACCTATCGTCAACCTCGAGACACAAGTTGGCTTTGATCCTCAACTGTCTGTTGCATTCGAGACCCATGTTCGTGCACATGTGTAAGTATCCGTGTTACTCAGCTGTGTCAACGGGCTGATACCCCGACCGGGTCCTTGCAGCAGGGAACGTGAGCAGAATCGTCTGGTTTCCATATGTGGATCGTTGTTGATTGAGTCCCACAGTTGAATTCTGGTATCCTATTCAGCACCGGGGTGTCGTCGCGAAGGCTGTTGACTTCAAGCCACTGGGTAAGCATAAGGGAACTCATTGTACCGACGCTGACACCTAATGCTCGGGGCAGAGTTTGATCTTTCAGCTGGCCCAAATATATCTGCCCGGGCGGACTTCACAGGGTAACCTGGTCCCCAAGTTACTAACGTCCAAACACGGCTGACTCTTGGCCTGCCTAGACATCTAATCCCATCCCTCGAACTTGGTATGTTCCTCCCTTTGTGTCAAACGTTCTCCCTCATATATGAACGACGATATGGTGTTCAGGTGTGACCATCCTCTCTGGGTCGATAGAGTTTGTTGCTGTCGGTGAAGCGGATGTCTATGTAAAGGCTGCCGTCAGCGGTGAAGCCTTTTTTGGGAACCAACGTCGAAGTCCCCGCCGAATCGACCCAGCTCAGCTGGAGACCAGAGCTGCGGATGTGCAGTTCCGAGGCTGTCTTGAACTCGATGTTGGCCTGGTCCTACGCGGTGGACTCAAGGCGGACGCCTTGGGATATGATATTGCGACCAGATCATGGGACTTATATGAGTTCCCAAGTCTATCCTTTTACCATGTCAGTCAGACCAATTTTGACCCTTCTTACTCATAGCTAACTAGCCTTATAGCAATGCTGGACGGGTAGTAACTTCAGAAAACGTTCGCAGAATTCCCAGTCGGACCTATACAAGGATATTAAGGTCGACGAACTGCCTTTTTTGAACTGCGTGTCGAAATCCAAGCAACCGAAACGAGTGGGGAAGGCCGATAAGTTTGAAAGGGACTTCTACCCACTTGTACCGCCAAATCCCTGAGCGTAAGATAGAGATCGGCTTGACGTGTACTTACTGCTGGTATACTGAAATAGCTGCTACTATTGACTATTCTCATCTTGATACCCGTGGGCTGTCCAATGATCCATCTCGTGGTCTATACACGACTGTGACATCCCGCCTCCTTGTCCCCTTTGAAAACGGAGTGCGAAATTCCTCGCTATGGACAGAATTATGGCGATGCATATCGTGAGGTACACCGTACAGCCAGGGTCCTGTCGTCAACTCGCGCCCCTGTTTACCCTCTACCTACCTCTTTCTTGACTTCTTCTATCACTTTTTGCGGCCTCCCTTCCTGTTCTCATCTACACACGAGCGCAGAGTTATCTACTATCTGACTCTACGAATTTGTACTGAAACCCAGTACCAACCATATCCGCTTCTTGACGCCTGGCCGAATGACTCAGATATGTAGCCAAGACCCAACATACTAACAACATGATTCGAGAAAAGACCGAGGCATGGGAAGCTTATAAGCACGTAGCGGTGGTTATGTAATAGCTACGTCTCGAACTCAGAAGTGCTCAAGTACCACCACCATGGACGGTTCGAGCTCTTTTGCTGTGAGTCGGCGAGTGCTAGCAGAGATCGCAGTGACTTTTCGTACATCCATACTTATCTATTTCTAGGCGGACACCACCAAACAGCTTGAAATCGATGGCCAAATCGATCAACTCCAAGCCCGTATTCGTTCGTTGAAGACGGAAAGGAACGCCCATGCGCACATTTCTCGATTGCCAGACGAGATCCTTTTCGAGATCTTTCTCATAGCGAAATGGTCTTCCACAAACGCACGGCTCTTTTCAAAGCTCCTTCGCCGCGAACTCGAATGCTCCGGGGAACGAAACTGGCTCAATGTGGCCAGCGTGTGCACATATTGGAGGGGCCTTACTCTGAATTGTCCTACACTGTGGTCTACCATCGACTTGGTACCCGTAGATCGAGCTTTAGAAATGATCAAACGGTCCAAATCGGTGCCCTTGACCATAAAGTGCTCCAATATAGCGGAGGAGGGTCACGATATGGACGAAGTTGCTCGGGTTATCATGTCCAATATTCACAGAATCCAATCCTTGGATATTGGTGCACGCAAAGATGAACAGGTCTTCGAGTTTCTTCGATTAAACGAGGGGTCAAGTGCTCCGATGCTACAATCTCTCACCCTACGAGTGCCTATGTTTTCGTTGCCCAAAGATATCCTCGAACGAGACATGTCTTCACTTCAAGAGCTCAATCTCTTTGACGGAACCCTGACTCATCCGTTTCCTCCGCTCCCTCGCCTCAAACGACTTGTGATTGATCCCATAGAGTTTGTACTCACTAGCCATCTCTTCATGAACATCCTTCTTGAGGCTCTTCGCAACGCCCCGAATCTCGAGGTGTTACGAGTGTACAAAGTCATAGCACCTAGTGACGACTCCATGGACCACG
Source organism: Pleurotus djamor (assembly GCA_029747585.1). Lineage (NCBI taxonomy): Eukaryota > Fungi > Basidiomycota > Agaricomycetes > Agaricales > Pleurotaceae > Pleurotus > Pleurotus djamor. Next base: position 47,644 of record JAPEVF010000198.1, on the reverse strand, counting down.
AATTTCCCGTTGTTCACTTGCCTCATTTGGTTGATCTGGAAGTTTCGGGTTACATCATCTCCTCCTCAAAGCTCTTCCAATTTCTTAAATACCCCCGGACAGCAAGCGTCGCCTTTGAATGCCAATCCGTTTCCCCAAATTCGGATTTATCACACCTGCGAAATGCGTTGGCTCACTTCACCTCCCTTCCTGGGCGTATCATTCGCGATCTTGAGGTGATCACCCGCGACGACTTTGTGATCGTATTGGAAACAGTTCACCGATCATCTACCGATATCTTCCAGCTGACTCTACCGGCAAGCTTTGTCGAGCTCCCAGACAAAGTCGCAGAAATACTTTCTGTCGTTCCCTTGTCGACGACTCCCTCTCTTCGCCTCAGTGGCATCACTCGGGACACGATTCAACCGTCTCTTCTCCTTGGACCATGCAAAGAAATCAAGGTTCTGGCGCTTACGGCCTGCACAGTCGAGGTATTTCGCAGCATGAAGAAAGCCAATCGCTCGGATCTTCCTTTGCCCAAACTTCGTAAACTCACCGTGGAACAATGCGCGTTCAACATCTCTTACGAGGAACGCGACCCCGGGATGTGCAAAGCCCTCACGACATTCTTGAAGCAACGGAAGCAAATGAAAGCAGAGCTCAAGGAACTTATTATTGAAGATTGTGACATCACGATGAGTGTTGTTGATGAGTTTAGGAAGTTCACCACCGTGGATTGGGATTATCGAGAGATCGACTCAGAGAAAGAAGAAGAAGAAGAAGACCATGACGATGAGGAGGATTGGTCTGATGGCGAAGGGGCGTATATCTTCTGATCACGGTTTTCATCTTGTGTTTTTTTGGTAGTCTATAGATTATGACCTTGAACTCTTGACTAAATGTCTTAGTAACGACGCTTCGATAGCTGGGCGAAGACCGGGGTGAGAAGATGGATAAACTTTCGTTGAACTTGACGAGGGGAAACAACTGTCTCGCATTACTTGGTAAGACATCGAGCCTGCTAGCCTCGTTGATCGTGGCCAATCTAGCCGTAATACATACTGTAGGGGTAATCCGAGTAATTATCTTCGCTATAGTCTTCTTCTTCTTCTTCTTCGATCTCGTTGTAATCCCAGTCCACCTTCACGTATTTTCTGAATCCATCAACGACCTCCTCAATGATGTCACAGTCATGAATGATAAGCTCTTTGATACCCATGCTCATCTGCTTCCGCTGTTTCAAGAAAGCTGACATGGCTTTGCACATAGCCGCGTCTTGCTCTTCGTAGGAGATATGAAAAGCACATGATTCCACGACGAGCCTACGAAGCTTGGGTAAGGGAACTTGCGAGTCATCGGCTTTCTTACGAAGTCTACGGAAGGCTGCAGCCGTGCATCCTGTGAGCGTTAGAACTTTGACCTCGTCACAGAGTTTGAGTAGGGGGGACAGTTTGATCCCGTTGTCGGCACCTGTAAGGTTAAGTGAGGGTGCCTTCGAAAAGGGGACGGCGGCCAATAATTGGATGAGCTCATCGGAGGGAACGTTAGCGAGTCCTGGAAGACGCAACTCGAAGGTATGGGTAGCAGAACGAAGAACCGTGTCCAAGGTAATGTGCAACATGAATAACTGATTTTTTACTGAAATATCGCGAATGACTCGACCGGGGACGGAGATAAACCGAAGTAGGGCGTACTGCAGGCTTGACATGTTTGAGCCCTGCGGGATGGATTGTTGACAATGGTAGGTGATATTGGTGGTCTGTGGGAGTATCAGAAGGCGAAGAATCTTGGAAGATGCGATAGTCAGTCCAGAAATGTCAAGACGAGTCAGCCGGGGTAGATGAACAACATCAAGTGGAGTGTTCAAAGGGGGGCTATCGGGTACGTGGATTTGGCGACAATGCAGCTCCTCGATGTTTGGGGCATTTCGAAGAGATGCAAGAAGGACATCGATTGAAAGTAGTGGGGTAGTGAGAGAGTCGGTTGGATCGATGTGAAGCCGCTTGAGACGCGGGAAAGAAGGAAATGGAGAAGCGAGGGTGCCTTTCAAAATTTGCAGTTCTTGGAGCGAGCCCATCTCCCGCATGAGGATGTCCTTGGGCAGGGGGTTCATGGGACCTCTCAAAGTGAGGACTCGCAAGATAGAAGCGCTTTCCCCTTCGTTCATTCGAAGGAACTCGAAGAGCTTCTGGTCGTCGCGGGTGCCTATATCCAGCTCTTGTATTCTGTGGATATTGGACATGACGATCGAAGCAACTTTGTCCAAGTTTTGACTCGTCAGGAAAGGGGACGAGTTGACAAACAAGGGAGCTGACTTTGACCGTGATATCATCGCCAATGCACGATCCATAGGTGTCAATGTGATCGTTGACCAGAGCCGAGGGCAGTTTAGAGCTACGTCTCTCCAATGCGTGCATACGCCAGCTATATTGAGCCAGTTCCGCTCACGAGAGAACGCATCGCTAGGGTAACCCATGTACGGTGCACGATCACGTTTGGAAGCCCATTTTGCGAGAATAAAAATCTCTGCAATGAGTTCGCCTGTTTTAATATCATTCCAATGATGATGCTAGCTGAATGCACGGAAAGGATATAACCCATACGCCCATACGCCCGTAAACCCATACGAACCCATGGCCCCTCCGAGCTGCTTTGACCTTCCACATCACCGGGCCACATCATAGCATCATGATCCCAAAACCGAAACTCAAGTACAAGTATTCTGATCATCACCTTCTTGATAGCATCAGATTTTGACCTTCTGACGCGCCGGAGGAAGCACCTAGCCTTCTCCGTGGCGGGGATGCGAGCCATGTTATCCCAAATGCTCAATTCTCACTGATTTCGAGCGAGTTTCGCAGCCAAGTTCGGTGGTCCCAGGACCCACAAGTGACCCCGCCAGGATACCTCAGTTCCATTCCAATACGCCCGTCCACCCTCGAGTGACTGAACGGCATGCTAGGTATAGATATATTCTCCGAACGGATGGTATGTATGATATAGATGATAGTCAGCAGGAAGAATCTTGAGATGATATCTGGTATGATCGTATCCGAGTCTTGAGCGGTTACCTGATGCCTCTGATGAACTTGTGTAACGACGAGGAATGTATTCGCCCAGATTTGGTATGGGTATGAATGTTTTTTATATTGGTATTGGTATTTGCGATAGTAGGATAGGTATAGAATGAACGTGTTGTGTAAGCAATAGCGAGTAAGGGTGGCTAGTGTACGTATGTTGTAGGTATAGCGATGATGGAATGGTGCGGTAGAGAATAAGTTAACAACAAGATATGGATGGAATGTAGAGATCGATTTCGGTTTCGATATAGATATAGATGGAGAGAGGGTAAATCGGAACGGATAGCATTGGTACAACAGAGAAAGATTCGGTCAAACAACAATTGAAGGCACATACAGAGCACAAGAACCACGGTCACAAAAGAAGTGGTCAAAGAGGTGAATACCATCCATGCAGGACGATAACGAGGCGAAGGAATGAAAGGGTTGAAGGATAAAAACAAACATGAAAGGCCAACACAAAAAGGGAAAGGAGGACGTTCAACGCAAGTGCTAGAAGTAGAACAAAAGGCAACGGGCGCGCGGCTAGAAGAACAAAACGTCACTACAAGTAGACTAARAAACCAATCCAAAAGGTGACRGTCGCGTCTTTTCGCTTTCGCTTGGGCTAGGGCTGGGGAGAGGGCGTCTGACTAGCTTGAAAGAAGTCGACGAATCGGGAAACAAGAGATTTCGGTTGAATTCGTGGGGTGTCGCAGGTATGGTGAGATGATGAAGGGGCGAGTGGCCAACCCTGAATGATAGACGGCGAAAGCGAAAAGACAATGACGTTGCCTCTTGGATGTTGAAAGGGAAGAACACAACAAAGGCGAACATAGGAACGACATGAAAGTGAAAGGAGTGAAGAGTAAAGGAGAAACAAAAAGGAAGGTAGCCTGAAATCCCGAAAAACAATAATCCCAATTGATTGTTACAATAAACACTGGCTCCGTGTGCTTGAGCTAGTGTTGGTCGGAGGACGGACGAATAAGGGGCGTCGCTTAGAGCGAACAGGTAGATCGATGGGGAATGCGGGGATGAGGGAAGGGGTTTGTCGTCCGACCGAAAGGCGTCCGAGCCACGCAACGTTGGAAAGAATATGGTTGCGGCCTGGCGCTGGTATGGTGGCACGAATGCGTGCTGATGAAAGGGGTAGAAGCGGCGGTAGCATAGAATTTAGAAGTCCTGAGGGGGAAAGCTTGGATGTCTTCATAGCAGCTTATCGTCAACACTCCTCTCGGCGCTGAGCTTCATTCACCAAGGTCCTGAGGGCGGCATTAACTTTGCTTGCCTACGCCGAAATCATCTCCCAGTCGTCTTGGAACTCTGGAACTGTTCGAGGCGAGGCGGTTAGGAACAAGTCTACGTCAATTGCAGGTTGATACTTACGGAGAGGTCGCTGCAGGTCCTCCATTTCAACTGACGTGAGGGGCTCAATTTCACCGTCGATTTCCAATTCAAGCTCATCTTCCATCGCTTCCTCGAGCATTTCGTCATCACAGGTATCCTGCATTGCAACGAGGCGTTCGAGTTCCCGTGTTGCCGAGAGCAGTTGGACAGCCTTGCGGGCACCGATGGTCAAAATCTTCTGACCTTCGGGGGTTTGTCGCATTGAGTGGCGAACAGCGATGCGGTGCCAGTCAGCATCGGTCTTGGAACGCTTGTTCCGTCTTCTCGTCGGGAGACGACTGTTCGGAGCGAAGGAGAGCGGGGAGGTGCGAATGGGGGTGCGTTCGGCGAGCTTGAGATCGGAGAGTGATGAGTCAACTGCGGACTCGGTGACTTGGGCTCTCGGTGGCTCGGGGATGACGGGTTTGCGGGTTAGGGTGGATGGCGATGGGTTCTTGACGTACGGAAGCTTCACAGTGGTAGGCTCGTTGGAAGGTGGGTTGGGGAAGAGGAGCTGAAGGGAAGCTCCGATGGATAGAGTGATCTCCAACTCAGCTTCGATACTCAAATGTGACTTCGGCTGCCAGACCCTCAACAACGCTCTGCGCCTGTCGCATTGCTCCTTCTCGAACTGTAGCGTGCGGTTGTAGGGGAGTGGTGGCTTGCTTGGTAGGGTGACAACCGGAGGGGCCGGAATGTTGTCGAAAGACAAGAACGACTCTGTACGTCGGAGAGGCGATGCGTTCATGACGGTCACTGCGGTTGTTGCGGAGGTCTTTGCTGCTTTGAGAGGCCTTGGATTGGAAGGGAGGATGGGGGCGGCCGATGCTGAGCAGTAGAAGGAGGAGGTACGTTTGCGCAGCGAGGACGGGGGAGTGGGAGGGAGGAGGACGGACATGGGTCGCAGGGGGGTTTTGATAGATGGGGGGAGACAAGGGGTTAAGTAGGAGGTGGGTGAGGTCTATAAACAAAGAGGCTTGGGTGTTTAGTGTCAAGTTGTGGCGTCTTGCATTGAAATGGAAATGGCTGAATCCGTGCCTCCCCCTTCGATCGCTTGCTGAGATAATACTCAGGGTAGTCGGGCCTTCCCAGAGTGGCGATGTTATCCAGATCCCAAACATTCCCCTTCCGGTCAATGCACCATGGCCACACACCGTGTGGCCTTTCCATTGATCTCATCCACACGCCCCCAGCCTCTGAAAGGCCACTTCAGCAGCAACCCCCAGCGTATCCAAAACATCGACTCACCTCCTTCATAAACATCCATCAAGCGCCGCTTTCTTGCCTCTCCAATATCGGAGACTTTAGACCTGCTTCAGCTGATTTCACAAGTCTCAAACGCTTGCTTGTGGCATCCAATATCATCCCAATATTATGGACGGATGGACGTATCACCAATGATCATCAGGGTTCTCTGATGAAAACACATCGTTTTTGGAGTTCGTGCCTGATCCCATCGACTATCGTCCACAGGCACGTATCCATGGGCGGATACGTCCAGCTCTCCCCTTCAAAATCACCATCCTTCAACGGAAGCTCTGGATCAAAAACACAAGCCTTGTTTATAGACTTCACCTTYTGAGAGCGCTGACGGACGTACCTATTGATAGCAGGAAGGGTTCGATGGAGTAGATGTCATTGTTTCCTTCGTAACGTTAACCCTATCCATTATTGAACTCCGGCGTAGGTCGATTCCGTCCATCCTACAAAGATAACATCAGCCGCTTGAAATGCAAGTTGCGATGAAAGAAGCCGCACACAGMAGCAGCTACAACCCACCACTGTTCGGGAGATGGGACACAAGCTGTATGGCCCTCTGTCTACAAATTAATCCGTACACATTCCGCATCATCCAAGCACATCGACTGTGTGGATAGAATACGTATATTCCGTATCTCTACCTCAACAACATTCGCAAACACTGCGCATGCATCAACGGGAACATTCAACAGCATGGCACGCATGCTTGAATGACTCGGCCACGCTTTTGTGCCCAAGTGCCCGAATCGAGCAAATCCTGGGAGAGAGGTGCGATGGCTCGAACGCAGGCGTCCATCGTGGACATTGAACGCTTTGGCGTTCCCGTGATCAGCCTCGCGGAAAGAGCTCGTGGAACTTTCCGATGGTATGATAGAGATKGCTGTGCGCGCCGTCGTTGCCATAACGGGACAACTGCCGTCGAAGTGACATTGCGCCTGTACATGTCCGTTGGACCATCTAGAAACGATAGTCAATCACCAATGCCTCGGTTTAAGTTAACACAGCACAGCACGGCGCATCACGCACAAGTCATACCAGAATCAGAGCGTTGATAATAATAACATCCTAATTCCCAAGGTACTCATGAGCGGCCATTTCTATAAGCATCTAAAAGCGAATARAACCCACCACTCTTGGTTTCCTCAGTCTCGCAAGCTGTAGGTTTCCTGTTATCGACGAGTTCGTCGTTGCTTGGAGTCAATCAGGCGTAGAGTCACACATAGCCCATTCCCGGGGGTACGTAGGAGCTGTAAGTCATTGACAGTAAACACGAAATGTGGCGCACAGCTCCGAGTCAAGAAGGCAGTCACCACCACAGAACACCACAAACATGCTGTCGGTTATAGGCGCCGTGCCAGAGCACTTCACCTACGCAGTATGGTTATATGCAAGCATGTGCGTGGACGTGTGCTATTTARCTAGCAAACAGGCATGATTCCACTCAGACAGCGATACACATTGTTAGGTCAAGCCTGTGAAACGACCCACTTCAACACGAGTACACCATGATATCCAGTAATTCATGATACGTACCTTGAATCGCACTATAAAAAGGCTGGAACTCTGAAGCTGGAAAAGAGCCATCTTCTCCTCGAATCAGCGTTTAGCACAGCATGACCTCAACTCGAGTTCTCATCTGTAACACATTAGATTTTTTTTGAGTTGTGACGGGGGCGGCGGCGGGTGAAACCAATGACGATGTTTTTATCGAAAAAGAAAAGAAGGAACATTAAAAACGGAGGTTATCGGTGAAAGTGCCTTGATGGTAGATGATCGATGACGCTAAAGAAAACGGTGACGAGGTCGGGTTCGAGGGCGACAAGCAAGATTCCAGGAACGGAGACTTTTCAAACTCAGCGGCAAATTTCCTTGCGAAAAGGAGGAGCCCCTGTGTACGTCAAGAAACAACTTCAATGTGGGGACTTTGAAAGCATATCTACAGTACAGTTGATAGCTAGATACATCGGAGGAAGGCATTACAGCTTAATCAAGCTCTTCAAGGCTGATGTATCCAAGTCAGTCGGGCCAATCTCAGCTTTACGCTGAAATACACTTACCTATCGTCCCTCGCCATCTTGATTGGAGCTCCAACAGGACGTCCATGGAACCAAGGGGACTTCCATCCTGAAGGAGGGAGAACCCGATCTTTAAAGCTGCAAACGTCGTTCGTGGTCAGCTACTTCGGAAAAGATGGAAAGGAGAGCACAATGAACACGAACATCACAGGCTCTCTAACTTCAAGCTCGTCGGAGTCAAAATCCCTTGCAACAACTGGACCAGGGCCTGGTCTGGGCATTCCAGGGATTCCGATCGGAATGCGCATGCGCCAGTGGCGGTGGTGGGACTCGTGACCGGGTGGGGGCCTAAATGATGAATGAAAGGTAAAGAATGGTAACGGGGAGGATGGAAAGTGGTTTAAAAGCGCACGGCATAATAGGTTCCCTGGCTTCAATCTCAATATCCTCAAGCTCAGCCCGTTTTTGAGAGTCGAGCTTGGGGAACTTGATTGACTCCCCGACCGGTTTGCCTTTCCACCAAGGAGACATCCATCCAACGGGAGGCGCGTCTACACCTGGGATAGGTAGCCTTAGGAGAAGCGAAGACGTGATCAGTGACTGGGCACRATTCTTGGTAAAGGTAAACCTCACCTAGGCCTAGGTTCGCGTGCTATCATCATCTTCCGCACTGAAGGCTTGTTGACTATGGGAAGCGTCCTTTCCTTGTCTTCCGTAACTCTGTTATTCTTGCCATTCCAGATGTCAGTGTCAATATTGAAAGGGCGAGGGCTGTGCACTTGTTAGATGAAGTTCTATCAAGTCAACCGCCGTATCTTACATCATGGGCTCTCTTGCTTCGATATCCTCGTGATCTCTCTCTCTCATGTTCAATTTCTTCTTAAGCCTCTCGCCTAACAGGGATGGGACTCCGGAAGGGTGGCTAAGAATTGAAGGCGAGATGAGGTTGAGAGGTTATACAGTTCGTTAAAAGAACTCACAAGAAATCCCTAGTCTTGATATTTCTGTTGTCCTCATTGTGGATCTCCCTCCCCCATTTCAAGAAACGAAGGGGGGAGTTAGGATCTGGATGCCAATTGAACGGTTTATCAGGTTGCATCCTGCGCGGGTGGGGTCAACGTCTGTTCAATGAAACGAGGGGCTAGCGCACATTATGGGCTCCCTTGACTCGATTTCTTGGTCCTCTTCACGCGCAATTCCTGCAAGGATGGGCCGGTGGAAGCGGTTGTTCCAATCAAACTTGAAGCCTCCTGGAGGAGGACTAGAATCACCCCAGCGAGTCAACGATCATGTGCGTTTTGGGGAAGGAAGGTAGAAAAAGGCTCACAGCATTGGCTCCCTGGCTTCGAGAAACTCGACGTCACTGCTACTATCAGCATTTCCGTTAAGAGGGACTGCTAGGGCAGTAGCGGAAAGAGTCGCAGTGATGATTATTGCCTTGGAGTTGACCATCTTGAGAAGAGATTTTGTAGGTCGTTAGGTGTCGTTGATCTGCAGCGAGTGGAAAGGAATAGAACGGCTTCGATGACCAGCACCGAAGAAAGAGAGAGCGCAGCTACTGAATCAAGGTTTCCATGAATGCCTTTTATACGGACCATACGCGATCATGAGTCACTTCTTAGCTCAGAGGGCTGATGACGCCGTGAAACATTGTGTTGCTGGAGATTCGGTGTTGCTTGACGGCAGCGTGAGCTATACGACGACGACGGGATATGGCGCCGTGGCTAATGTTGGATCAGAAAAGTGACCTGAAGCTTGAGAGGGTCTTCAATGATGGTTGCAAGATTTCGGAGGTCCGGACGAGTTCAAACTAAACAACCGGGGACAGCAAGGGTGGTTATGCGTAACTCGTTTCAGTATACCTTGTCCGTCGAGCACGTAGTAGAGGGTACTGTCGTCCCCCTCCGAGCTACAAGGACTATAGTATTTGTCCTGGCAAGTGAACGATCGAGTATTAGGGACCCTATTGTCGAAAAAGATCTCATCACCAGCCTAGGTGAAGCGCAACTCGTTTTCAGTTGTCCGTCGAGCACGTAAGTGGTATAAGTGGTAGGGAACGCCCCCTTCGAGCTTCAAGTATTGTCGCCCCAGAACTGGGCAGGCTTTGGAAAACGAGGAGACCTCAGAACGTTTGTGCAGGACGAAACCACCTTGCACAAGGTTTGATGGAGAGGCACTTGATCTTATCTCTTAGATCTTATCTCTGCTCGCCCAACTTTTACCCGACCTGCCGACTTCCTTCTAGCCAAACTCAAGAGGAGGTAAACCTCCCCGTATTCTAAATGCATCATCTTATCAATACTGCTTCCGTCGCCTGCAATAGAAGTTTCAATCGCACTGTCAAGAACATGCTCTACTGAATAAGTCTGATCTTCTAGAGTATTGTTTCCTACTTCAATGATTGTTCGCGCAGCGAAACCTCCGTTACCAGGTTCCTGCTAGATGCGTAGCTTCAACCATGTCTCAGCACTCCCGCCACTCCAGCTGAGACCGTGAAGGCCAATACACAAGCGTCCCAAAATGCACACTTGGCTCAGAGCATTGTCTTCGGCGTCATCCATCTCCAAAGTTTTTGCCTGGGTGTCTATGATCTACGAGGCAAGTGGCTCGCTAGTGGCAGCGCCCTTATAAATTCGCCCATCGAAGGCCTGTCTCCTCATCCTCAAGCCCATAAACCCTGCAAACCCTCCAACCTTCTCATCTATCAACCATGCGCCTTTTCGTGTTGCCCAACGGTTCTACTCGCGGCCAAACCCTCGGAGCCGCACCTGAAACCACCGCGGGACTACGTCGAAGAGAAATTCCTCTCGAAATTCTCGTCGAAATCCTTTCCATGGCACACGATCACGTCAAAGCCAAGTCTGGACAGCAACTCTGCATCCCAGAAGCCCAAGATCTCCAAAGGCTCAGTCTTGTATGCAAAGGCTGGTATAACGCCGTCTCTTCCACCCCTTCTTTCTGGAGGACTTTCGCGAAGGGGGCTGACCCCAATGTGCTCGCTGCACATCTTTCTCACACTGCGAACACCACGATGAAGTTCATCCGATTCGACTTGACTTGTCAGCCACTACCGCCAGCTTCGCTGAATCTCATTCTATCCCAACTCCGTCGACTCGAGGCCCTCCGCCTAGCTGTACCGGCGTCTGACCTGCCTTTACTCTTCTCCAACTTGTCTCACGATGCCCCCAACATGACCGACCTCATGCTGTTTTTACTTGATGGCAGGGGTGCCAAACCTTTTTCTTTGCCTGATTCCCTGTTCAATGGCAGATGTCCCCCTCTCCTTACACAACTTAGGCTTAGTGGATTCCGAATCTCTTGGACTTCCCCCCTCCTCTCCTCCAGTTTAACTCATCTTTATCTCGGCTCTCAGTCTCCTTTCGAGTCTTGTGAAGAATTCTGCGAAGTCGTTGGGCGGTTGCGGAATGTCCAGGATCTCACCCTTCACGAATGTCTGCCGTTCCCTACCAGCGCGTCCACCTCAAAGGTCCAACTCCCCCATCTCAGCCGTCTCTCCTTACACGGCGATGTCGACAGTCTCACCGGGACGCTCAAATGCCTCTCCGCTCAGCTCCTTTACCTCGAGATTACTAGTGACGTGACTAGGGATAAGATTCCGCCCGTTATTGACGAATGCATACGTCTCCTGGACCCCCATCTGCCATCGTCTCCTGGCCCATCGGTCAATTACTGCTCTGGTCTTACGTTGGATCTCATCGACATCACCGACCCGACTTTTTGCCTCGAAGTATGTATCGATGTCGCAGCTCGAGATGGAACGGTCCAATATGGCCCCACTTTCGAGGCTGCTCTCTACTTCAACGATGAGTCCGATCCATTCTTGGATATTGACGCTGCCCTCGAGACTTGCCTCGACAAGTTACCGCTGCTCGATGTCACCACCTTCCACTCGGCTCATCGCCCTGAAGACCCAGCCCACTATTGGTTCGACGTCATCGGGCCTTCTTTGCGGTCGCTGCAGACCATTGTTATTACAGAGCGGTCAGCTTACCTGGATTTCTTGAAGGTGTACAAGCACTATCTGGACAGTCTCCTCAGTCTGCGGGGTCTCGATCCAGAGACACTCCAAGACAAGCCAATTTTCTCTGGCCTAGTGTCGATTCAATACAAGGAGACTGAGCTCGAAGAAACTGGTATCGACGAAACACAAGAAGAGTACGATAGTCTCTATTCCATTCGTCGCAGACGCTCCAGTCTCGGGCTTCCGGATATCGCATTTAGCATTGTCAAGATGAAGAAAGACCTGCCTGCGGAATGAAAGGGTTCCGTTTCGTCTCACCTGCTATCTCTACTTTGTATCTTTACCGCGTCCACTACTCTATGTTATGTATACCTCTTATTTGCCATGATTATGTCTTTGTGTCTATCCTCTTTTTGGTCGAGTGATTGAAATTAGCAACTGCCTGATTCACAATTTCCTCTGGCCGTCATATCTAGTTCTGCGTCACTTCGGCGTCACTGATCTTTTTTCAATGAATCCGAGCCAATCTGTAGCGACATTTGGGGACATTGAGATTGTGAAATTCATAATGATTACGACACTTCAACTCCTCGCAAGTGTTCGGCGGAGTTCAAACAACCGAAACGCCAATTATCAGCATTGAAACGTTTCTGTAGTTTCCGCCGAGCACGCAGAGTATTTAGTCCACGGGGGTGGATGTGGTTCAATATGACTTCCGGATGAACAACTGTTCAGAAGCTGGAAATCGATGATGACGAAGGGTGGCAGTTCTTCAGAGAGAGAACAGAGCACCAGGTCTATGTCTACACCGCCAACGGCGGCTTGTTCATACAAGCTGCACAGAAACTTACACAACGGTCAAAAAGTTTAGGAAATATGCAAATAGACTAGGCTTCAATTTGCTTGTTGATCACGAAGCTACTTTCGTCTTCAACCCTGTCGATGACAGGCAACTGATGGAAAGAGAGTCAGCCTATGTAACACGGGATCTCATGCAAATCGGGCGTACCTCAACTGGGAGAAATTGAACGAAAACAGGTCCCTTAATAGCTTCCGGCATATCAGCAGGCATATGCCATGATACGCTCCTCGTGGGTGCGTCCGAGTCGGAGGTGGAAGACAAAGGAACCACAAGCCTATACTCGAACCCAACCTCCCGTATCCTTCTTCGTTTCTTATCCATAGGCACATCGCTTATAAATCTATTTTGAAGTTGTAGTTGGAAGGATTCCTTCAGCGATACAAGGAAATCGTAACCCTTCGGGGAACCTTTATGACACGTCGAATTCGTAAATTGAAGGACGACAACCGTGCACCGTTTGCCGGATAGTCGAACATAAAATGCATCGAGGAGTGGGAAATTGCTTTTCTCAGGAAGGTATAATTTGCGATCGTCAAGGACGTGATAACCAAAGGTGATGGGCAGCAGAGAAGTAGGGGCAGGAGGGTCTAGCTTGGAAGAACCGCGCAACCTAAGGAAGCGCATACGCGTGAGTTTAGAGAAGGAGAGGAGATACCGAAGAAAGTGCAAGCTTACTTGGATCTCAGCTTAGAAAGAAGGGACGAAGGTGTCGGCGGGGTTTGTAAAGCGCAAGTGTAAATTGTGCCAATTTCCGAGGTGACTTGCGTAGTTTCGCCGCATACGGTAAAGGGAGAAGGCCCCGCATTCGAAAGCTGGTCGATACAGTAACGTTCAAACGCCCACCCAACGAAGCTAACGCCCTCCCCGCGTTCTTGTGCAAATATTACAAATGCAGATCCTTCCGGTCGGGTCACTCCCCAAAGCGTATCTAGCGCACGTTGGACGCGACTTGCGATGTACGGACTGGTAAATTCGACGGTAACCGCGTTCTTTTTCAGAATAGTATCCTTTCGGTAAGTGGACACCACGGTCGCAGTTGGGCAGATATTGATGTTGAATGACTCGGCTTTGCAAATATCGCGGAAAAAATCATTCATGTTAGGGCGGCTGAGGGCTGATCTAAGGTTTCTTTCAAGCCAATCTTCATCGACGAGAGCGTAGATGATGTCTCTGGGAGCATCACCCCATTTTTGGCGAGCAGCTGAGATAGCATCGTCAAGAGGAAATGGCGGGGAGTCGTTTGCATGCTGTTCTAACAGTTTGACGATGAGATTGGAATGGGTGATACTGCGATACAGGGTCAGATGCTGAGTGATTCTCTGAAGGCGGGTAAACTAGTGCTTACCAGACCATGATCTCCGCCAAATCCCAACGCGGGACGCACCAATGCCACACGTCTCCTCTATATTGTTGGCGTAGGTATAACGATTCGGCATCGTGACGTGACATAGGCGATACCGTTGCACGATGAAGGCGACCTTGATAGACCGCGGTGAGGCCAAGGAAGATGGCAGTTCACATGAGTCAACGAGGGCCCAGGTCAGGTGCCCTCTGGTGGCTGGTTTATATCGCGTCGAAGGAGACCAAACAGACACTCTTGCTAAACATTCGATCGATCACGACCAACCACCAGCGTTGTGAGGACGTCATCCCATAAACGTAAGGAAGGGACGTGAGTCTGAGGTCAAGTCGTCCAGTAAGTCTCGAAGCATGAGGATGAGAAAGTGAATCAAGAAACATTGGCAACGCAAGCAAAACGCAAGAGCCATGCATCAACGAGCTCCAGATCGGAGCCAGCCCAAAGCTGGACGAGCGTCTAAGTTCGACTCCGACTAGGCGCTATGCTGAATCCCAAGCGCCCTTCTCTTCCATCTCGCTTTCTTTCTTGTTTCCTCCTCATCGTTTGCGACAATGAGTGCCCGTCAACAATTCTTCCCTATAGCTTCGAGGCCCGCGTCGAGGGCAAATAACGAAAAGGAAAACGCGCCTCCACCAGCTCAACAGTTCAAACCCGACCTCTCGAATCCTTTGCACCAAAAGCCTGCCAACGCCAACAGTGTACCCAACCCACAAACCAAGCATCATAGCTCGGAACCGAAGCAGCTGAATCTATCCAGCTTGAAGAAACCTCGTCCAGTCAGTATCCGCCGCGACAATCAGGCTCGTAGCGCGGCCAACGATGGGCACGACGCGAGTCTTCAGAGGTCTCAGTCTATACGTCGTGCTTGGAACTCTCCGACCTCTCTAGCTTCACCTGCGCCAAGGAACTTACAAAGTATCTCTCAGCTACTAGAAACTTCGCCTCGTCGATCGCATACACCCACTGGACATGCTATGAAGAGTTTTCTCGGAACTGGCTCTGCTACATCTTCTGAGGGACTTGTTATCTCCTCCGAAAACGCGCATATATCGACTCATGGCTCGGACATGGCTGCTTTCTCGCTTTCAAACACGAACTTGGACGCGTCTCGCAGCCCAGGACACGGTGCCATCAATATTCGAAGGCCCAGCTTGAATACGGGCTTCGATGGTTACATGCCTTCGAGCGCTTATCAAGGCCCTCAACGCGTCCCAGTGGAAGAAAATCAAGATGATTACGCGTCGGAAATGACCCCAGCAAGTATCGCCCGCGCTACAAAACGCGGACGACCAGAGTATGAGCACCAACCCGATGACGATGTCTTGCCACCCGGTGCAATCAGGATAAAGCGCCCTCATCGAGTGAGTTTTCTCAATTTGCTGTATATGCTCCGAGATCTGAACAAAATGTAGGACCAAGATAATCTGTTCGACCCCCGAGCTATGACCTCTCCTCATCAACTCGCTGCTCCTTCGACCCCACCTCTATCTGGTCCTCCTGCGCTACCAAAAGAGAGCGCTCTCAGCAAAGTCTTTGGAGTGAACGTGGATGAATATGTTGTTGCGAACATGGATAAGTACGAAGAAGCGAGAGAAAAGTGGAAATCATGTACGATGGATGAATGGGTTTCTGGGGCTGATGGTAAGATCATACTTATCACACTTGCCTGCTCTGAATCCCTCCGTCTAGAACTTGCGCATCGCTTCGCCCAAATGCTGGACTTCGTACGTATTCTTTTACCATGAAGTGTCCCCCGACGCTGACGAATCCTTGTCAGGTCAAAGACCATATGACGTGAGTCTTCCTCTTCCATTCCCATACGCCGCATCTCATTGTTTGTCCAATGTCTAGCACCAAGATCAAGCTTTTCGCAGACATGAACAAGAGCGTCGACGACCACAATGTCATTCTGGACGAGCGCAAACAGTCTCTCGTCAAAGCGAAGGAGCAACTGGTCAAGAATAGTGGCGCTGTCCTCGGCCGATGAAGATGGCTCCATTAACTGCTTTTCTTGTCAATGGACCTGCCCGCCGTTGTAGTGATTATACCGTGTACTAAATTACCCTACATACCCTACAGCTCAATCACATCCGTGGACCTTCATAGACAAAACGGCGTCGCTGCCATAATGCCAAAGTACTGTCTTGTCGTGTCAGTACAAGACCGCCGAGTAGAGAATGGCATTAGACGCACCCAAGCATGGGCCGGATTAATCCCCCGTGTCGGGACGGACATGGAACAGCTCGGATCCTCTCCATCGGGTGAACACTGC
This sequence comes from Pleurotus djamor, assembly GCA_029747585.1. Classification (NCBI taxonomy): domain Eukaryota; kingdom Fungi; phylum Basidiomycota; class Agaricomycetes; order Agaricales; family Pleurotaceae; genus Pleurotus; species Pleurotus djamor. The sequence continues at coordinate 31,466 of JAPEVF010000198.1, read as the reverse complement.
GTTGTTGTTTTGGCTGATGGTGGATCGGTGTGTTGCCAGTATTCTATACCGTGGTGACGGTATCCGAGCTTCATCGGAATCATTGTAGGGACTCTAGAGGAGGCCTTGTGAGTATGTGAAGAGGCTTCGGGTGGTTGGAAGGTACCCGTCACTCGTATGAACCACTGTTGCTGGCATTTAGACGAGCAGGAAAGAAGGAGCAAGCGGTTTTACCTCTGTGCATTGCGTCGCCGAATGCCTTATTGATGAACTCTGCCCAGGCTTGATTCTGCATCGGCCCGGGATCACTACCACAAGCAAACCTTCTTCATCACATACGACTTACCCCCGTCCTTGGTGCGCCGTATGAGTAAGATCTAACATGTCTGTGTCCGACGTCAAGAAGTGATCGATGAGCCAGACGAATCAGTAGCATACTTGTCTGCGAACTTTGTCTTCAGAGAGACAGCTGCGAAGTCCGTTAACGCGCCTCCGAGAGAATGACCCGTCGTTACGATCGTGTAGTCCGGGTGGGAGGACAGTTCGTAGGATACGATGTTGGTTATTTCCAGGGAGACAGAGTTCCAACTGGCGCGTAAGGCTAAGTGAAAGCGATAAAGGAGGGAGAAGTTAAGCGTACCACGTAAGAAACCCAACATGGACGCGTATTTCACCTGGGAGGAAAGTGCACATGAGCTGGAAGCTCGATGTGAGTAAAGAGAACGACTTGACGCGTACTTGGAGCTTTCACGCCGAATGTAAGTAGGGGGACCAGGACTATGGATCCATCGAGGAGGAAGTCCGTCATGGATAGACTAGTAGAGTGAGACATCAGGCATCAGGGGGCATTTGCACGACGTTTATCCATTGATAACTCACCTTCCACGGAGTGCGACGATGATCTCCTTGCGTTCATCATCGCGTGCAACGTATCCTTGAACGTCTGTTACTGTATTACTGAACTGTCGAAGATACAATCTCCAAGTAAGCTAGATGCCAGTTTAGACAAGGAATTATCGAGCACGTACCGGAAGAACAAGATGTTTCCCGTTCGGACGCGGACAAATAGGCACATAGGCACAAGATGCGAACTTGAAGTAATGAACTAGGTCATCATAGAGGCCTACATGCAGTTGATGCACCAGTTAGCTGACTTTTGCAACGCGACAACAGAACAAGTCAAGATCCGAGAGGTACCTACGCGAAGGGATAGGTTCCCTTTGAGTTTCTGGTCCAACCAGAGATGGATCTGCGGTGGGCTTCGGGTCGTTCATGATTCGTATTCGAGCCGTCAGTACCACAGGTTTGGTCGAGTAACGCTAGGATGTCTGAAAGGAGTGCAGTGAAGCGAAATGGCGGAGACCTCGTGTCTCCTCCTGACAGTGACATGACTGTTCGGAGTTAGTGGCAGGTTGCCTAAACGGGGAAATAGGCGCTTCCCCGCATCCACGTTTTCGTGGCTGTGGCCACCGGATGTCTCCGCGGAGCCTTCGCTCCGAATTGGAACCACAACCCAACTGCCAGAGTCTAGAGCACCTCGGGCGTTATCGTTACTTCCTGGAATGGCAAACGGACTAGAAGTCATTGGCAAGCCCATCTTCCGCTGTGCTGTGTCGAAATTGGAAGATTTAGGGTCTTTGTCCTTCTCGCACGTGGTCTGAAAAAAGACCGCTCTCATCAAGCTCTCATTGCCCAAGTACTCCTCGCTGCATATCTCCGGACCCGGCCTTCGATATGAAGAATGTATCACGACAAGCACACCAACATGACCATGCTTGGCGCCTGTATTCAATGCCTCGCTCGGCGATATCTAACTTATCTGGTGCAGCCTGAGCATCGGAACGTGTCCTCCCAGTCTTTATTCGTTCCGATTGTCATTTTGGGCTCGTAATATCACGGAACTATGGCACGCATGTCTGTGGGCGCCAACTTTTCCTTTGTTGAGTGGCATTGGCCGAAGCCGTTGCTACACTATTCAGGGTCCACGTCAGCCACTGGTCCAATATTTCATTTCGGGTAGGCGACACTCCAAATATGGACATGGCGATAACAGTGGACAATGGCCCGCACAGTCAGAACATTCCGCCCTCCAATGTTCTCTGGTGGCCTATAAATACTGGGGTGGATCCCTCCTGAGCGAGCTGTTGCCTTTGACTTTCGTTCGCATTTCTTTGCCGTCCTCCAGCTTCCAGCTTTGCTCTTCCACGATGATGTATTCCTACAGCTACGAAGTTCAGGTCAGTAGATATCCTACTACATATCCAAGATAATTATCTTACACTTGCTTAGACCACTGATCCTTGGGTCGTTCATCGTGGGAGGTGGTCCCCCGAACCAGATGCCACAGTTGTATCCAGCCTTTCCTTCGAGGACCCAATCACCGTCGATGTTTATGCTGTAATGCAATACCCAGAGGATATACTATCCGACTCCGAGACACCCCCTACTCCCAACCACTCGATTCAAGCAGCTGCGACATCCATCCCCGCTTCGACTTYGACTCGTACTCAGGACAGTCCCCTCCGACCTGTGCAGCATCCCAAGAAACAACGCAAGGGAAAGGGTGGCCAGCACCGAAAGACGTCTTCGACTAAAAGAAAAGTTACTCCCGATCCGCGTACTCGCAAGGGCTTTTCCAAGGACGACGTTGAGTTCCTCAGTCTCACCGACACCGAGAACGTCCCGACCGACATCACAAAGCACCCCCTTTACGCGATCACCTGTCTTCGGGATGGCTGCGCCTTTATGCGTCGTGCCAAGCGCGACCTTGACGCTCACCGCCTTAACCACGACTACCAATGGCAATGTCCTTGCAACCACCCGACGCTCTTCGCGAGGAGGGATCAAATTAATCGACACGCGACGGATGCTAAGAACAGGGGGGAGAAGCATGCTAAACTTCCAGAGGACATGGAGACTTGTAAACGACCCAAGCCCGGTAACGAGCGTGCAGTCGACCGAGTACCTTCTCGAGAAGATTTTATTGAAGGCCTTAGAGAGTTGGCCGTCCAAGTCAGGAAAAGCATGAAGAAGAAAGCCTTGAAGGCTCGTCAGACCTGAAGACTCGATTTTCATGGTCTCACCTCCTCAACGGACATCATTATTCTTCACCCCCCTCCCTCCCCCAACTCCCCGGACCCCATCTGCGCCGTCGGCCTGCTAGTTCCTTGTGGTACTCCACCGCTGCTTCGCTTACCCTGTACCTCTCCCTCCCTTGTTATCTCATCCCCACTTTTCTCTTAATCTCGACATTATCTTTATCTTCTCGTTTAGTAGTTACCATTTGTCGCTTCTATGAATCATGTTCATTAAATAGTTTCATTAATTACAATATATACTTGTTGGACGCGTCGCGTCTATCTCAGTCTCTGGCTTCATGTTGTAGTTGAGCAATCTCACAAGTGCCTCTTCATCCCAACTTCATCCATCCCATCGAGCCATGCAGAGTCGTTCTTGGAGGGCCCGCGATGACGTCATGCATAACACGTTGGCAAAAAATTGTTTGAACCTTCCACCACCTCAACGTCAAAGGCCTCATCCTTACCAATTCATGGACAACGGATGAGATATGGCAACATAAAACCGAACACCAAATACCGGTAAACGACATGCTCCCACTGGTCGTTCCATCTTAGCGCCTGCTTCTTGGCACTTCTGTCTTTTTCTTCAGAGTTCTCGTTCTCTCTCAATACAATACAAGACGCTTGTTCCTGAAGGCCTGAACTCTTGCGCACACGAAGATCAAGGAATGGGCACTAGGAAAGCTATGATCTCGCTCTATACCACACACAGCCTACAGCTTGCCCCACATCGTCCCACCAACGTTCCACGGTCCGGACACGTTCATTCAGCACCGAGATTATCTACACCGGGCCCTTTAACAAGACCTTTAAATAGAAGGGGTGACTGACTAGTGATCTACGGCGGAGAAAACAACCTGCGCCTATATATCTCAGATATCGCGTCTCCTTCCAAACGGCTGGATTTTCCTCAGGTACCGGAGATAAGTGACGCGGGCTCCTTTGTTGAAGTAACCCAATGGTCTATGCACTTGACTTCTTGGTTTCCATGGTATGTCTATGCGGATCCGAATATACATGACAATGGGTCAGCGCTTCAGCATTGGTCAGTGGCGTCCTCATTGACTGTATCCCTTTGGTCTTCCGTGTAAGCGATTTAGCATCTATAAAGCCGTGCCTCCATCATAGGTGGTCTACCTTGCCTTCCTCACCTCTTTCCCAACTGGACCTTGGGTACCTCTAATCGCTCGGTTGCGATTTATCCTTCAGCCACGTTCCTCCCAATTTCCACTGTCGCTCAAGACCGTTAGATCAACGAGACTTGGTATCTCGGAAACCCCGACTTTGAAAGTGAGCTACTATCTCTTTGCTTTGTGCTCATCGCGTCTCATTATTCTTGCTTGTAGCCTGAGTGCCTTTGCCACCACTTCGACACCAACGGTTTCCTTGCGATGAGCAGCTGCAGCCCCCCTCCTCGTGTAGACCCTTCGGTCTTCACGGGATCAACCACTCTCGATTTTAACGGAAGCACCAAGGATATCGGTGGTGAGGCCTCGGACACCATCGCCTACGTTCTACCCCAAACAGACTCGGAGTTCAAGCCACTCCAATTAGGTCCTCGTACTCCACGATCTCCACGGTCGGCCACCATSTCCAGTCAACCTGGACGCACTACATGTCAAACCTCCCCACCACCCCCACCCGCCGAGCCCACTGTGACCACGACCGCGCCTATCTCCACGCCTCCATCCAAGTCGATCCCACTTGCAACTTCGACAACTCAAGAGCCCGTTATTCCTCCCCTCAAATTCGGAGTTGGATCCGCTAACGCATTCACTTTCCGTGTCCCAGCACCCCCAACGCTGGTCGCGGACGCGTTTCAACCTACACCTCTGCAACCCATCACTCACACGATTAGCGGCTTCGGCGAGACCACTTTAACGGCCCGTCATCTCAAACGGCGCCGCGCAGAAAAGCACTCCGAGGCATGGGTTTGTCCTTATACGTCCATAGACGATGAAAACAAGGAGAATGGTTGCTGCGCTATGTTCGCTCGGAAGACTTTACTGGTGCAACACTGTCGCTCGCACCATTCTCTCAGAGGGGCAGACGTCGACTGGCTAGCTTGCCGAAGGTGGATCAAGTCTGTCCTGACGAAGGACCTCACGAAGGGAGATTCTATCAAGTATCGACCGAAGAAGCCGCGAACTTGCTAGGTACTAACGACGTTGAGGATGACCTCTATCCGGTCTTCTCTGAGACTAGGAGATGAAGGACTCGTAGGCGCGTCTGAAGGCGTATATAGCTTCTACCGTCCTCATACGACGCGATCTTCCCACCGCTCTCAGTAGTTTGTAATTTTATTCATCGTCATTTGCAGATCTCATTCTTTGTGTGCTGTGCAATCTTGCTATATAACTCTCGCGACGCTGACTTTCCCCCACTGTCAGACGCCACGCCTTTTCGAACTGCTAAAATCCTTCTTCGCTCACTTCTGCTTGTTTTTCGCTACGGAAAAATGTCCCCATTAACCAATTCCTGAGACTAGTTTACTAGTAGAAGGTTTCGGTTTGATCTCTCTTTCCCGTCATGTGATCCACACACTGCCACCCCCTCTTCCGCTTCGTCCAGTTCTCATTTCTTGTCAAGAAATGCTTGTTTCCTTGTCGTTTCCAACTCGCCGAAACCTTGGACCGAACTTCGGTGCGGTTCTCAAGAGTTCAAGTTTGAACCGTGGTTCAGGATTGAACTTTCACATCACTATGCCCAAGAGGATGGCCGCGGCGGCGCCCACTCTATTGAGTCGGAACGGTGCTGTAGAGATGATGAGGTCCCCGTATCCTGGGGGACTTCACGGCGATGAATTGCAGGAGGTACGTAATATGTACTGTACTCGTATGGTGTTTCCGTCTCATCATAAACACCTGTGAGCCCTTGAAAGCAAGATAATTCGACACCTCAATTCCCGTACTTACTACCCACTTGTTACTATTTCTCGCGCGTAAACATACTTTTGTCATTGTTACAAAGCCTCATTTACCAGTAAGTCTCAGGTTTTGCCATATTTATATGGCCCTTCCTTCGTTATTACATTGCTATACGGTCTTTCCTCTTGTCGAAAACGGTAGGAAGGTTAGCTAACACTTCTGTAAGGGTGTTTTGCCTGGGAGAGAAGGGGTGCTCGCAGTGCCCCCCCAGAGCTTAGACTCCTAACGGACTCCTATGATTGAAGCCACCGTGACTTGTCACTTTTGTGCTCCTTGACCCTGACTTCACCCACCTTGAGTTGAACCTCCTTCGCTGGTCAGTCTCTTCGACGTTTTCCTAGGCCTGTCATTTCTTATACCCACACTACGCAGGACTTCCCCTTCTAGGGACGACTATCGACATTGGACCGCCTCGCCGTCCACACCATCACCATGCCGCGTCTATTGTACTCTTCAATGCTCGATGTCCATGAACTCCCCAAATCCGCGACCCTTAAACACACCGTCCGGTAATATCACAAAAATAGATCTGTAAGGCTTCTTGTCGTCACATGTTCACCTGAAAGATAAGTAACAAATGGTTTTCCCTTCAGCACGACTCCTTGGGTACACCAACGGCTGAGCTGACAATGCGCGAATACTCAGTTGAAAGTGAAGGACTCGGAGATGGTCCCTCGGAATCGCTTCTACGAAGGCTGTATTATCACCCAGTGACGCAGGTTCGTTCGTCGTAGTGATGGCACCTTTTGAAGATGCTTATCCTGCCCTAGGTTATCGTGCTTGCCCTCATATTCTTCATGTGCCCAGGTGTGCCGCCTCGTTCCGTGATTCTGCGTCGCGTCCTCATACAAATGATCTATCAAGGGCTTTTCAACGCTTTGAACGGTCTTGGAGCCGCTGGACAGGTGGATTCCGCCACCAGTGCTAACTCAAATGCTGCCCATTATGCCGTGTTTGCGTTTTCAGCGTTCTTTTCTGGGTACGTTGCTCATTAAACTCTCGTTACTCAGCGTCTAATTGCTGTCTGCGTCGTGGTAGGTCGATCAACAATAGGCTAGGTCCTCGCACTACCCTATTTATCGGAAGCCTCGGATACGCGCTGTATATCGGCTCGTTTCTGACCTTGAACATTCATTCAAGAGCGGGTGGGTTCGTCATCGCCGCTGGTGCAATACAAGGATTATGCGCTGGTACGTGACGTTTCACGCCCTTTCCATGCACCCTTCGTAAGTTGACCCAAACCCCCATAGGAATGCTTTGGGCCGCGCAAGGTTCCCTCATGCTGTCTTACCCAACGGAGTCACAGAAGGGACGATTCATCGGGATATTTTGGGCCATATTCAACATGGGTGCCGTTGTTGGTGCAGTGGTATCTTTATCAGAAAACTTTCGCTCTCAGGTAGGTACTTATGTTTTTCCCGACATCGTCCATCGTAGAATCTACTGACCTCTGGGCTCAGAGCAACTCCGGTAGGCCCATGTCCTTCGTCTCATCACACTGAAAATGGGTTCACCCCTTACTGTTCAGTTGGAAACGAGACCTACGTTCGTCAGCTCCGAGTTCTTTGTCACATATCTCTCATAGACTCTTTAGATCGCGTTCCTTGCGCTCACGTTATCCGGGAGTGCAATACCCCTCGCTATGGCAGATCCGTCTAAGGTTCGCCGAACAGACGGCTCTCAGGTTCTCATCACTCGGAATTCGACCTGGAAGAAAGAGATTTATGGTCTTTGGGTGGTCCTCAAGACATACCCAACGATTCTCTTACTCTTCCCAATGTTCTTCGCGAGCAACTGGTTCTATACATGGCGTACGCTCTCGTTCTAATGGAACTTGTTTCCCTCGTGCCTCACATAATTCTCAGAATTCAATGACTTCAACGCTGCGGTCTTCAATATCAGAGCGCGGTCGCTGAACAATTCAGTATACTGGCTTTCTCAAATCTTCGGAGCCCTTGGACTGTCTATGGTGCTTGACAAGAAAACCGTGCCTCGTCGATCTAGAGCCATTATCGCTTGGTCGCTTGTCTTTGTGCTCTCCTTCGTCGTCCACATATGGGCATACATATATCAGAGGTCTGTATCCCGAACTCTTATGTCTCTTGCTTCAATTGCTTAAGGATCCGGCCCAGGAGCTACTCACGTTCATCTATCCCGCCGGATGCCTCGAAAATGGACATACTTGATAACGGGTACATTCCTCAGATTTTTCTATACATGCTCTGTGGCGTTCTTGACGCTATATTCCAAATCTTCACCTTCTGGTTGATTGGCGCTCTTTCCAATGACGCTGCTCAGCTTGCACATCTGGCTGGCTTTTGTTAAGCCTGATCACTCTCCTGGGGAGATGGCCTCTAACTCTAGTCTTAGATAAATCAATCCAATCCGCCGGAGCCGCCGGAGCATGGAGGCTCGATGCTGTAAAACGCCCGTAAGTCGAAGATTTTCATACTCCCCGAACGATCTAGTAAAATTACTCTCTACTCTAGGTATATGACGATGTTTCTCTCAACTTGGATCCTCGTCGTCGTCAGCCTAACTTTGGCCATACCCCTGATATTAATCCAAATCAGAGATACCTCGCGATCGGTGGAAGAGCCAGAGGATAAGGACACAACCGCTGTTAAATTTAAAGCACTACAAGAATAGGGATCTCCTGAAATTTCGCATATCACGTGTACTCTACAAACTGAAAAGCGTTCGCCGCCGCCTTGACCTCCAACTCCAAGGCGACAAGGGCGCCAGCCTTTTTGGAAGGCTCGAAATTTATGGTATTATGTCTATGATGCGAAAATCTGAACGCCCGACTATGGTCCATACTTATAGCTTCATCTGTCGGCCGGATGCATGACTTACTTCCCTCAGCCGCATTATCAGACACGAGGGAAAATAGGTATGACTGTCACCTGACTGATGGAGACTTCCTGGCGAAAGACTTCCAATATGAACTTTCGTGGGGGAGTTTGGGCCTTAGTTTCATCGAGGGCCGCGCTTTTATGTGCGTTTTTCGTGTTTTCTTATCACCCGAGCGCAACCACTTCTAACGGTTAGGGATCACGATTCTTCGTTCCGCTCCGAAGTGTGCCCACGGCTGCGCCTCAACGACCGTGACAGTTCCTTGAGCTATGTGCTTCGACGCGTCAACTGCATTCACTGCTCACCTCATGCAACGCGGGCTATCCAAAAAATAATCCATCCTTTTTCCGATTTCAGGTTCCAGTCAGCTTGATCCTGCTTCATAGCTCCCTTTGCATCACTGGCTGTATCTTGAATTGCCAACATCTTAGCCCTTATCTTGGACACGTCAGGGCTTCAGGCCCAATGTCGACCTTTGTCACTGACACGTAAGCTGCACTAAATTTCTTGAACGTGTGGTACGCCGTCACGTCGTGTTCCATTGGGCAACCTCTCTGATTTCCTGGGGCTGCAGCTTGCCGAACCCGTCTCTCGCATGACTGCATTCTGCCTTCGATCTGCTGTAAGGGAGAAAGACGGTCCTTCAAACACATAGAGCTTCGCATCGGCCTACTTCCCTGACCACTTGTACGAGTCCATCGCTTCGTCGGGTGCACGCCTGCCACCCTATCCTGGCTCTAATCTTTGTGGACACAAATCATCCAGACTTCCGCGCACTTTTTGTCCTTTCTACTACCAGAGGGATACCTGCGAATAAATGTCAGAATATCCTGGGCTACAACTCTTCAGGATTCCTGATGCCTTATATCTACGACTCGTAGTCCCTACCGATTCTCTTTTCTCCACCCTCCGCCCCTTCCGGATGCGGTCCTAATATTGATTTGTGATCGAGGGCCCTCCCCCAGAGTCCAGCCCTAGTGGCCCTAACATACGGCTTGAAATCACCCTCAGCCAGATTTCTGGCCATGTGTCATCCAATCAACTGACTCCCCACGAGCCAATCACAGACGTTTTGTTTTNCGGCCTCAACTGCCCTCAACGGATCATCCGTCCCAGCCTGCAAGAACGTTCCGCGGACCGTCGTCGGCCAATAGCCTAGGCGATTCTTCGTCCATCATATAAAGGGACCACTTTTAGAGCGCAGAACCCTCATTCATTTTTTGAATACCCTCTGCTAGCAACTAAACAACATGCTAAAGTCACAACTCATACTTCTATGTCTCTCGGCTGTCGGCGCATTATCCACCCCCATGCCAGTCGAGCCTCGAGCCGATGTAGACAACATCGTCTATGTCACAGATGCTAATCTGTTCTGCATGATCATGCCACGGTATGTTCAGTCTCCCAAATATTCGTCTCTTTCTTCCTCACTCACATTGCTTCCCTGTTATCCAGAAATCCCCACACAAATATCGGTGACTCGGAATATCCTGGCGGAATGAAGACATACTGCTCGCCCGCTGGTCGTTATTCATCCAAACAGGGTCAGCTACCCGCCGACTTCTGGAGTAACGTCGCCTTTAAGACGGGAAACGGAAAGAGCGGCAAGCGATACGCACAACGTGAGTCTTCAATCGTGCTTGGCCAAGTCGCGTAAACTTATATCGTCCGATCTTATAGTAACTGGCTGTATCCGCCCGGAGAAATTATCCCGACTCAACACTAACGACGGCGGAGGACAGTACGATTCCTCCGGAGGCGCTGGTGGACGCGGGAACCCAGAAGGCTCTGTCTGCCTGGGTTACAAACACTACGTCGAACTCGTCGAACCTGCCGATAAGCGTGCATGCATAAAGTGCTGCGATGACCCAGCGGATTGCCCACTTAATAAAGGTACGCTATACCGCTTGCCTGTTCTAGCAGACATGCTGATTATGTTGCCCACAGATACCCAGGGATGCCCCGCTGTTATCAAAGGCAACTACTTCAACTGCGCCTAAATTCTCGGACTTGTATCTTGATACCTTCGCGGACTCCTTCACATATCTCAAGCGAAAGACTTTGTAGTTATTAATCAAGGACAATTAGTGTAATAATCACCAGTTGCTTTAGGGACGCTACGATACGCCATGTTGTACTGTCATACTATCTTCATATCCTCAGCGTTCCGGTTTGTCCGGTTCGCTCGCATTCGATTCGTCCTTTCAAGTTAGTCCCGATGAGTTGTTGTGGGCAGTCACTCGAGATGCTGCAGATCACCACGAGGCGGCGGTACAAACTGTCTTTGAAGCAAATGATGTGCACATGAGCGCCATCCGCGTACACGTACGTTATGCGGATAAACGTGAAGTTGTGCGGTTGGGAGAGAACGTCTTTCTGTCGAAGTAAAGCACCCCGTCAAGTTCGAATTGAGGACAAGTGATCAAGGTCGAGAAGATGAAGCAGGTTATGTTCTCATTAGGAGTCCACTCGTATCGCCTCTTCCGTTTCTCGCACTCTCGTTGGTCAGTTCGTATATCCTGAATCATAACTCAAGATGACATAAGTATGGCGGATCGTCACAAAGTTGGACTACCGTTCTTGCTGAGTGGCGTCTGCGCCAAGACGCCAGTAAGCGGGTAAACGGAGAAGTCATTCAATACGCAAGTAGCGTCCTGCAAATCAGACACTGCGCGCATGGAAAGTTACTTTAAGGGAGCGGATTCAATTAGTAACGAAATAGTACGCAAGCGCGTCTCACGATAATGATTGGTTACTTACAGTCAAAGTATCGTACTCGATGGGTTTTGTACTTYCCCGAAAAGTAACAACCTGCCTTCAAAATAGTAACCGACAAATAAAGAATATTTGCGTACTTTTTGTAAAAGTTACTATCAGGGACCCTGAAAGTACTCAAATCGTAACAAACCAATTTNGAGAAAATAGCCATATTGAGAAAATGACCATATTGAGAAAATGACCAATGACCATATTGAGAAAATAACCATATTGAGATTGGTTACTTTCAAGTTACCTCGGAGTAACTTGGGAGTAACTTTTATGAAAAATACGCAAATATTCTTTATTTGTCGGTTACTNATTTTGAAGGCAGGTTGTTNACTTTTCGGGAAAGTACAAAACCCATCGAGTACGATACTTTGACTGTAAGTAACCAATCATTATTGTGAGACGCGCTCGCGTACTATTTCGTTACTAATTGAATCCGCTCCCTCAAAGTAACTTTCCATGCGCGCAGTGTGGACCGTTGACCAGTCAAGTCACTCGGTGGTGCTTTCTTCTAGTCCTTCCAAGTGGGAGATTACTACTGCAACGGGGACGAACCGACGGAACATCGTCAGGTGCACACCATCAACAACAGCTTCATCATCAAGAGTCGCAACTGACCTATCTTAGAATTTGCGCAGTTGATATGCCTTCTTCGGGCCGATGGTGTGTCGGGGTAGACTGGGCTGAGAGCATTGTATATTTATATCTCTGTGGTGCTAAGTTTACCATTACTGAAGCGTTTACTGGTTTTAGGTGATTGTTAAGGACGATGCCAACGCACCCATCTGGAAATTACAATCCCTTTGAAAGGCATATTCATATGCGCACACTTACTGTACTCTTTGTTTGAATGAGCAATATTATTGGGTTAGTCTGATTCGGGCCGATACTCCCAGTGAGCGAAGGCGACAACATTGACAGAATGTCTATAACGCAATATCGTTACTTCTTAAGTACGAAGGAGCGACTTTGGAAGAAGATGAATGGGTTGATGAGGGAAAATCAGGATGAAAGACATAGGGAAAATGCTGAATGCCTCTGTGATCGGAGGGTGGTCGCAGCGGTGCTACGGGCGGTCCCTTGTATTCGTGGCATGAAGGGAAGGAGCCTTAGACTATGGTGCTAGTGATAGGTGGGGGTGGTGTTGTGTCGTCAGTAAGACAAGACACGGACACGCTGGGGTCATAAATCAATTTACAGACAGCACATTCAAGCCCGACAGTGGCAGGAGCATCTCAGGGGAGGGATATATGTCGTCGCTGAGACATGTTAATCCCTTCTCGATCTACTTCTTTCGGCACCTGGTACACAAGGCATCGCGTGGCAGGATTTGACAGCGGAACACCTGATCTCGGAAGCGTCGAACAACTGCGAGAGGAATCGAGTCTATGCAATGGTCCTTCTCTGGGGAGTTTAATATGGCGAGACATGATCTTGAGCCTTATATTGATTCTACTTCAAGATGTACTGCCTGTTTTGTTTAAAAAAAAATTGTTTAGCGTCGGCCGACGTTTCCCTCATGCCGACGTCCACTATCCTACTAAACCTGTATACTAGGGACTAAATACACGGGCCCCAATGCCCCTTCTTGACCCAGGATCCTTGCGCCCAGCAGACAGAAAGGACACTAAGCCTCGTTCCCCCTGCTCTCCGACAACTGAAACTGTCGTTGCTCAGACTCTTGTACGGAGATTGGTGTGCCAGCCGGGCAGGTACGAGTTGTCGCATCAGTGGCAAAATGCCTCCAGCATTATGTGCCCACTGCCTGTTTTTAAATTATTGTTGGCACGAGACCCTTCCAATGACCTCCTCGTCTCCACTAGCAAAGTCATCCGGGTCGTAGTCACTATCCATACTATCTTCACTACTCATGGCGTCATCTTCATCCTGTTCAACAACAACCAGACTAGCAGAGTTGACCTCAGCGTCGGCTGGAACTGCCGAGCTTTCGTCGTCAGACTCTGAATCAGCGTATAGGTACACAGAATCAGGAACCTGTGCAACGATGACTGCACTGGGATCGTGCTCTTCGGCCACATCGTCTTCGTCTAGTGCCATGGCTTCGCAGTTGTCAACATCGTCGCTAGACTCGTAGTCACGGTCCCAGATAAGTTGATCTATAGCCAGCCTATTTCCAGAGGCCTCCAATGCCTTGTCAGCGAGTCTAGCCTCAGCGATATCGTCCTCAGGACCGCTATCACCCTCCCCAGTTGGATCGGACTCAAGCTGTAGACCAACGTCGATAATCGGCCTCGTTTCCCAGACTCCAGGGGAGGATTGAAGAGTCTCCCACCGATCAGCAGAAGACTCGAAATGGGGCAAGCGAAGGGGAAAGAGGACGGCGTCCTCAAGCAAGTCCTCGATGAATACAGAGCCGTCGAGATCCTCATCGTCGAGCTGGATGCTGCGTCCGACGCGTATCTTCCACAAGTCACCCTTTTTCATCTTGTCTCCGGTGAACTCTTCGAAGAGCGTCTGGTCGGCCCATGCTATGATTCCGCCTTCTTGGGAGTATTCCAAGTTAAAGGTCTCGCACATGAGACGAGTCGCGCCTCGGGAAAGAAGTTCTTCGTACTCTTCTTCCCGGTTACGATATGGTGCTGGAGTCGAAGGTGTTTCTACGTATCGTAGTGGGGTATTGCCACGATTATACATCGTGCGATCCGGATCGAGAGCTTGGTTGTCGGTGGAGACACTCCCCAGCGTAGCGCCTTCAACTTGATCCTGTGCTTCTTTGTGTCAAGTCATATTGGCTATTCGAGTCTCGGACTTACCGTAGAATCGTACTCTTCTTTACACTCTAGATTTTGGCAGGTATCATCAACTACTTCCCAGCAACAAACCTTGCAGCGATGTACCATGTCCTGGCTATCCCAGAGTGGTTTATTGCCCATAAACGAGAGCTCATCACTATCCATTTCGAGATCAGGGTCTTCTCCGCCTTCAGCACTGTGATAACCGCTTGACGCAATCTCCAAAGCGTTGACGCGGCGGGTCATGGCCTCGCAGAACCTCTCGACCTGTTCTGAGGGATCAGCGGCTTATTAGCGCATAGTCGCGAAGTAATCCCTACATTGGCCAGACGCCGCCGTACTGTTGCGCTATTTTCGATGGGAAGGTCCATGGATTTCGTGTCACAAAGAAAGAGTGGCTCTGACTCGCGACGCCAAGCGAACATGTGACCGTGAATTAAGCGAGATAGGAGTTTTTCTCGAGCGAAGGAACGTTGAAGAGTTCTGATCAGACATGAGCTGAAGTATCAGGTCAAGTCAATTGGCTAGAAATACGTGAGTAGCAAAGTCAGATAGCAACTGACAGCCTGCTGCTGGCTCGGCGTTATTTTAATATTACATAGCGAAGCCCCCTCACAACCACGGTTGGTAAATCGTTTGAGTCGAGGAGACTGAAAGAGCTCTCAAACTCGCAGAAACCCTTGGTATACAGCGCAAAAACAATGCTACAGATGTGTAGATGTCAGTCTCTATCTGACAAAGAACCGCAAATCCTTGGGTACATCCACTGCCTTGAACGACATTTGGAGCTTCCCCATTCAGAGACGATTACATTTAAACGCTGAGACCTAAGGGGAACACTTTCAACATGACATACCACCTTGCTCCAGATCCACGTTGTTCTCGACAGATTATTCCACGGACGTGTTCTACACACAGACTAGAAGACCAGTTCTTGAACGGCGCAATCTGTCAATCAGAGAACTTGGAACTTGGGAACTTCATGGAGCGATAACCCACATCAATTGACACGGAGGTAAAAATGTCGACAAATCCTTTCGTAGATGATCCCAGTTTCTGGAAAGCTAACCCAACGCGCAGTGGATGGGGGAAGTGGGGTCTCCATTTCTTCTGAGTGTTATCCGACCCATGGAGACATGATTTGAGGGTTGACCGGGTCGGCTTCCGAGATCGAGGAAAGAAGGTTTGATCAGAGCGACGGGCTGGCCAGATTCTGAGAGTGTCTTGCTAATGACGGTGATCCTGCGGTCCCGGAGTCACCACTACTTCGATATCGCTGGTAGGCTGGGTCCCGGCCTCTTCGCTGTGGTTACAATGAATCAACTGCTACGCACATAGCTGTTATCATTGGAGGAGCATCGTGGATCCAGCTAATCGACATACAGCAGCTATGTGAGGGTCTTCTCTGGGCGCTGTGCTATAGATAGAGTTTGGTCACAGGCAGCGCCGCAACCCGGCTTGGACACCCAACACCACTGGACCCGGAGGCAGGAATGTCGACTGCAAGTCCTTTCATCGAGACTTCTCAGCACCAACCGAAAGGCGCGCTAGGTGTCCTTTTCAGCTTTGCTTATCTGGCCCATGGAGACTTTCTAGTCCGGACGCAATGCTTGACGGTGCGGCTGCGGAGTAGAGGATGTCGAGATGGGCACAGTGAGCATAGCCGAAAACATCCCCATCGCTGTAGATTAGATTTGTTCAAGGTGCCCCGTGGGCAGCGCCACGAACATTGCATGGAGGCTTCGTGGAGCAATAAAGCTCATTGACCGACACCACTTGACCCGGATGTAAGAATGTCGATATGTCCATTCGTCGAGACTTCTCAAGGCTAACCAAATGCGCGAGTACAGGAGAAGTGAGATTTCCTTTTGTGTTCATACGCTCCTCCTCATCCGTCCCATGGGGACGCAACCCGAGAACAAGGCGCAACGTGCAATGGGCGGTTGGCGATATCAAGAAAGAAGGTTTGATCAGAGGAACTGCGGCATCCTGCCAGTCCTCATTGAACTTGGCTGGCATTCCGTGGAAGAGTTGGTCAACAACGCAACTGACGGACTGTCGAACGGCGAACATCTAGGAGCCAAGAGTATTCCCCTGTCGTTGTGGTTCAAATTCGTGCGTTCAAGGTCACTCTTCATAGCTCTTCATCCGCCGCTAGTAGATATGGGTAGTGATGGAAAGGGTGACGTAACAAAGATGCATCGGTTCCTGAGATCAGATGCGAATGGGATGCGAGTGCAGGTGCATGTTGGGCCATGTGGGGCAACCGACAAGGATCTACAACGGCTAGTTGGAATCGATTCACATTCAGAAACAGAGATATGCCTACCTCTGTGGTTGGAGTTTCAAGTCGGCCATCCGTAAAGTGCGTTTTTCTGATAAGACAGCCACCGGGGTAAGAGCGTTGTTCACGGAAGTTTCGAAGTCATCATTGCGACCATGATTGCCCGGATAGGGTAATCTGCTCAATGGGAGACGGTGGTTTGTGGAAACCGGTGGACCGTGGTGGATATGTATAGCTCGTCGGTTGCGAATACTGAGCCACAGAAAAAGCTCCATTGACATGACACCGGGGAAGCTGTGATACCCGTGTTGTCAAAATCCAAGTTATCGATACGAATAATTCGATATTCATGAAGTCGTAGGCCATTCATGCTGCCTTGTGCCCTTTGATAACGGCTGGAAAAACAAATTACAGTTAGTACAAAGATAAGGCCAAGTAAACTGTAAGATAGGCCGTTTACCGCAAAAGTTTTCATTCTGCCTGTTATGCAGGTCGTAACGGTCCATTACATCCGGAGATTGGATCAATCCAAGGCGAATGGCAGATACTCCGTTGTGAAATTATACCCATGGCATTCACGACGGAATTCTATGTTCCCCAAGTTGAATTCCATGGATTCGTGGGTTCCACCTTTCCACGAAGCATTGGGTTCCTTGACCAGGTATGGCTAGCGTTGGTGGGTCCTACATCGTCAGTATTATGTCTCAGGGGATCCATGAGTCGTACCAATCCTCATATAGCCAACTGGATGAGCCAACTGGAAGTGATTTGAGTGCATCGTGTCTGCAGGGCGAAGTTCACGGCAGGCGCGTTATTTCAGGCGTGGGAATGATTATCCAAACTTGGAATATTCAGAATGGTCTATTTATTGCGACAAGAAAAGTCGTCCCACTCCCTTTCCCCCGAACCACCATTTCCCCTTCTCCTCACCACCGTCCGCGTCGTTGAAGGGCATTTTTGGACCCTTCGTCATCGTGCTCGACAATGTTTCGGACGCTCCTGCGACCGTTCGCAATATACGCGGCTTATTCTCCAATAGAAACGATCGTCTTCTTCTTCGTCGTCGGCACCCTCGCATACTTCCACATTCTATCTGCCATAAAGACTTCTGCATTTCTGACGTCGCCTTATCCAAATGCTAGCCCTTACTCATCGTCCGAAAGCCCGTACTCGGTTGCTTCTGAGTTGTCCACTGTCCCGACTGGTGAATTCGTCGTTGGGGATTCGACCCTGAATTTTGGCGTTCGACCTGCCTACGCGGCATTCCGCGATGGCAGATGGGTTCCTGTGAGGGAGGACAAGTGGCTCTATGGAGAGGATGACGGACTCAGTGATGGTGCACGGTCGGTTGAGCTCCAACCAATAGTTTTCGCGCTTGATGTATGTCCCAAACCCTCCAATTTTTCTCATCATTCGGCACGCTTATTTTTTTTTTGTCAGAAATCCATCAGTAAAGAGTTGACGCTATTAACTCCACCACTGCCGACCTCTGTCACCAACTTCACGGCACACTTGACCTCTACTTTCGTTTCCTCCCGCGGGAACACATACTCTGCTTTATGCCATGTTCCCTCAGCCTCTATCAACGACGCAAACAGCGAAGAACTACCCGAAGTGCAATGCTTCTCTACGTCCCCCCGCCTATCCCGATCTGAACGTGCCTTGACACATACTCTTAGCTTCGCTCGAGACGGACGGGATGAATTCGTTTCCTCCGTCCTACGCTCATCACAGGGCTCCCCATTCGCTATACCGACCGATAATTCTGGAACCGAGTATGTTCTTGTCCCCCCATCACATACAGCAGCAAATCCGGTTCCATCTCCATACCCCGGTTCGGCGTCTGCGAACCATGTGTATGGTCAATCACTGCCATGGTTTGCTTACGCTGTTCGTACGCTGGTGCTACGGTTCTACCATCTTGCACTCAAAGCGGATTCTTTGGACATCCTTCTGATCCTCATGGGTTATGTCTTGATGCATTTGACTTTCCTTGTCCTCATCCGTCGATCTCGGGCCTTGGGCAGCACATTTAGTCTCCCTGGGGGTATCCTCAGTTCGGGGGTTCTGGCTCTCCTACTCAGCGTACCAATTGCCATGGCCAGTGGAATCAAAATCGATTTCGTTGCCCTGACCGAATCCCTGCCTTTCCTGGTTTGCACGGTTGGTTTTGACAAACCAGTCCGATTGGCCAGAGCTGTTTTTGAGCACCCGGAGGTATTCCGAAGTGTCACCAATTCGAAGATCAAAGACAAGCATGCTCCGCCTCCCGGGCAACTCAAACCTTCCGCGCGTATTGTTCTTGAGTCTCTGTCCGCGGTTTATGCTCCTATCATCCGGGACTACTTGTTGGAGATTATTGTTCTGACAATTGGCGCCAATAGCAAGGTCCGTTTTCATTCATTAACTGGAATGCAGAACTGCAGCTGATGCGACCATTCTCATCTTTTCCTATGTCTTCCTCCATTTCTTTTTGTTCGATTGATACCCGGTGACTTGATCGGATAGGTCGGCGGATTGAAAGATGTCTGCGCCTTGGCTGCCATCGTCTTGGGCATGGATTGCTTCTTGATGTGTACTTTCTTGACGGCTATCTTGGCTATCATGGTCGAGGTGAGTACTTCTGCTGTCATCGGTCTTGATACCACGCGAAGCTTGTCACATGATCGCGATGGTCCTCCGATCATTCAAGCCTTCGCATGCTTTTAACCTTTTTACTTGCTGTACTATCGCTGATTGACCTTGCCCGATATGTAGGTTCGAAGAATCAAACAAGTTCAGCTCCACTCGCGGTCCCGTCGTAATTCGCAGTCCAATGGTGTTGTTCCCTCGCCATTCTCTAGGTCTGCGTCTTTCATTGGGGATTCGTTTGTGCCCGCCCCTCTCCCTGCCAAATCCTCGTCGATCTTGAGGCGACCGGAATTTACCGCCGAGCCTCAATCTAACGATTCTGCCAATGGTGAAGCCAACGTACTGCGCACATTGTCTCGCAAGCTTTCCTCCTCTGTCATTGGGGTCAAAGCATCCATTCATCAACCACGTAATACGAAAGCCTTGGAAAACCTCGCTAACAAGCAGGAAAACCCCGTTGCTCGGCTCAAACTACTTCTGATCGCCAGCTTCCTGACGCTACACATCTTGAACTTGGTCACTCCGTTGACGACCCCCATGAAGTACACTTCAAATAGCTCGAGCGTTGCTCCCAAGCCTCGCAAGGTTGACATTACCGCTCCTGGTATCCGCGCCGTCTTGGACAATCTTGCCGAAGCCGAGCACGGTGGTGACTTGCTTGTCAAGATTCATCCTGCTATCAACATCCGCGTTGTACCCCACATCTCGTTGAACCCATCTCCCCTTGCTGTCGCTCAGGAAGAGCCCTCTTCCCGCTTCGATAACTTCATGAGCGGATGGACGCGCCTTGTTGGCGATCCCGTCCTGAGCAAGTGGATTGTTGTGGTTTTGGCGCTGAGTATCAGCTTGAACGGTTACCTCCTCAAGGGTATTGCGTTGGGCATGAGTATGCAACACCTTGGTTCCGTTGCCGGCGTGAGGTTCTCTCCTGGCGATGATAAGCCGAAGGAGAAGATTGAAGGAATCAAGAGTGATGGTGCAAAGGAGCGTGAGGCCAAGGAGGTTGCTCAAATCAGGGATACGGAGAGGAGAGTTGTTGTCCGAAGGAAAGGAAGCGTGGATGCCGGTGACAAAGGTGTTGCGAGTGGTATCTCCGTCATTGCCCCCGTCAATGTCCCCGTCAATTCCGTTCTCCTAGGAGCACCGTCGCCGATTCCGGTCAGACCTCGCCGGTCTTCCATCGTCCGAGAATCCTCGACTTCTTCCTCAGACTCCGATGACAACGCTCTCCAAATCAAACCGAAGTCCAAGGCTATCGTCGACGCGTCTGCCGTCCTTGTCGACGCCGAAGGTAACGAGCTCGAACATGTCATCATTCGCTCGCTATCCGAATGTATCGATATCTTCGAAAACGGTCCCAAACCTGTCGGTGTTGCTTTGAGCATGCTTAACGACGAAGAGGTCATTATGCTCTGCGAAAACGGCAAGATTGCTGCGTATGCTCTTGAGAAGGTCCTTGGGTCGACAGAGTTGGAACGCGCTGTCAGGATCCGTCGTGCCCTCATTTGTAAGTTGACCTTGATTGAGTCCGCCTTGATCTTTTCCTGAACCCTTTCCCCCACCCTAGCTCGCGCATCGGCCACTAAGACACTTGAACACTCCCTCGTCCCCTTCACGAATTATGACTATGGTCGTGTGCTTGGCGCCTGTTGCGAAAACGTTGTTGGATATATCCCCCTTCCTTTCGGTATCGCAGGGCCCCTTAAGGTTGACGGCAGACTCGTTCCCATCCCTATGGCCACGGCTGAAGGCACCCTCGTCGCTTCGACCTCTCGTGGATGTAAAGCCCTCAATGCTGGCGGAGGAGTCACCACCGTGATTACTCAAGACAACATGACTCGTGGTCCCGCCATCGACTTCCCTTCTATCACCGAGGCTGCTCGCGCTAAGGCTTGGATCGCATCCGAGTCTGGCTATGCCACTATCAAGACGGCCTTCGAGAGTACTTCGCGCTTTGCCAAGTTGAAGAGCTTGAAGACTGCTATGGCTGGCCGTACCCTTTTCGTTCGGTTTGCAACTGCTACCGGTGACGCCATGGGGATGAACATGATCTCGAAGGGAACGGAGAAGGCTTTGGAGGTTATGCAACGGGAGTTCCCTGAAATGGTCGTCCTTGCTCTCAGCGGTAACTATTGTACGGACAAGAAGCCGGCTGCTATCAATTGGATAGAGGGCAGAGGGAAGAGTGTGGTTGCCGAAGCTGTCATCCCAGGCAAAGTCGTGAAGAGCGTCCTCAAGACCACCGTCGAGTCTCTGTGCAATGTTAATGTCAAGAAGAACTTGATTGGTAGCGCTATGGCTGGCAGCGTTGGAGGGTTCAACGCCCATGCTGCGAACATCTTGACTGCGATCTTCCTCGCCACCGGACAGGATCCTGCTCAGAATGTTGAGAGTTCGAACTGTATGACTTTGATGGAACCGTGCGTATATTCCCCCATCCCGTCGATTGTGCGCTTGACTAACCCTGTGCCTAGGACAAATAACGGCGAGGACCTTTTGATGACCGTCTCGATGCCATCCATCGAAGTTGGTACTGTCGGTGGTGGTACTGTCCTTGCTCCTCAAGGTGCCGTGCTGGAGATGCTTGGCCTCAAGGGTGCCCATCCCACGCATCCGGGCCAAAACGCTCAAGGCCTCGCCCGCATCGTCGCCTCTGCTGTCATGGCTGGTGAACTCTCCTTGATGAGTGCTTTGGCCGCTGGTCATCTCGTCCGTGCCCATCTTGTGCACAATCGCAGCCAAGTCAATACCCCAGCTCCTTCTCAACCCGTCACCCCTGCACCATCATCCCCGGTACTCGCTGCTTCGAAGCCTCTCAGCGCCGTAACGCCGTCATCTTCGACGAGCATGGAAACGTTACCACCATACTCTCCAGGTCCTGCTCCAATATCGGAGAAAAAGGCATAAGGATTCACGATATTTGCTTTACTGACTTTCCGGAATACCGATACCTTATATTCACCCCTCATACATTATATTCAAGCTCTCATTGACGCTGCTACACTGCTGCCCCTAGACCTTCTGGATATGATGTGTATGTCCTTGTGCTTCATCTTGTTCCCTTGCCACCTTACTACAACACATCACACACGTCCACGTCATACCTAGATGAAACGTTGCGAAACGTACAAAATCCTGTATTTATACCTCATCTTAATGGATTATACGCACCTGAAGACACGAATTTTGGCGTGAAAATCTCATGGGTCCCGACGTTTTTNAACACAGACGTCGACTGAATGATTTGCATGATGACCTTTTCAGAGACACTGTCTTCGAGCAACAGCATCTAAGTACTCATCCCCTTCAGCATCCATATTCAAAGACCATCACCGCAAAACGATCAAATGACATCCTGGCATTGGTCCAGGCTGAGGCAATAGTGAGGTTTCCGACATCTCCGGAAGATCATACAGTGCAAAGTACACCATTTACTTGGATCCCAGGAAAGACTCCCCCCACAATTGTCCGAGGAATGCAACGTGTATCAGTAATCGAAAGAAGCCACCACGGTATTCCAATACAAGTCCGCTTCATCTAAACCAGTGAACTTAATACGGCCTTCATCTGCTTGTCGTGGCCAGTCGGTGGGAACTTGGTGCGCCTTCAAGCTTCATGTGGCGACGGTGGCCGTTGCCCAACAGAGGACCTCAAGTCGGTCTCGTCAGGTTCCTCGATTGGCCGCAATCCTTGGTATGGTTCTACGATCCATGATATAACCAGCTCGAAGGCAGACTCGCAGTGGTAGGTCGAGAATTTGAAATTTGGGTGAACAGCAGATTGGTTGGTGATTGCAAAAGGGTTGTACAGATGTGGCCTGATGTCCAGAACACCGTTGTAGTCATTCACCATTGACTTCTCCTGAAAATAGACATTTCATCACGGTTGCTTGGGCCTTTGCCATAGCGAATGGCATGCATCATCCTCTAGGGTATATTCCTGGTCAGGTGGTGACATGGCACTGTGTTAATGGTGCCGGTGAACGGTCACAGCAAGCAGTCTACATGATGGGTGATGTAAAATACAATTGATTAGTCCGTGGTCGTAGCAGAAGAAAGTCGACAAAGGCAGCTGCCATTTATGTAGCTACTCTATGCAACATAGGGGTCAAGCTTCACGCCAATGGCCAGGAGGGTTGCAGGCTCCCATTGGTCAGGGGGGAGCGTAGCCCTGTTTGAATACTTTGTTGCGTAGAGCTTTTTTTNGCCTACGATTCATATCGCGAAGTGCCTGGACGGAGGTGATTGGAGGCAAGTTATGCTGTAGAGAGTCAGGTCAGCCGAATGACGATGGTAAAAATGCGATTGGTGATCTACGGGGTCACTTGTAGGGTCTGAGCCATCAGAAAATGGAACGAGTTCAAGTTGAGCGTTAATGTTGGTGCCATTCTCTTTGTTCCACGTCTGGGCGTGGTTTATGAGCGGGGACAAGCTGAAGTGGAGACTGATAAACTTACAATCGCCGCCAAGCGTCTTGTTAACCTCAGTTCTTTGAGTATGACGTCTTGCTGAGAGCTCAATGGCTCCAATGCATGCGCCATGGCAGCCTGAAACCAAGCGGGCTCGCCACCTCCGCGAATCAATGAGATAAGACAGAAGATGATTAAATAGGCCTTAGGCTCACCTCCAAAGTCAGCCATGATTTTGGAGCGATACAGCTCGGTTCGCACAATGTCTTCATCTGAGACTTCGTACCCGCTTTTGTCTGTTGATGTATGCTATTAGATGTTTGATTGTGGAGAAGCGTTATAACCTACTGCGATATTGCACAGCTCGAAAAGCCATCACGCAGGAACTGGCGGCATCTTTGAGGGTGGGGGGGTCGTGCGGCTCATTGGGAAGATTCCCAAGCTCGAGGAACTTTTCGCTGAGCTGGGGCAACGGAACGGGAGCCATGGTGGTTGAGGAAAGAAGCGAACCAGCCACTGACCTCACCAACCACGTGCCAAGGTTGATTCTCCCACGCGTCCACTCGAGACTTGAGAGAGGGCAAAGTGAAGAGTTCGTTATCAAGCCTCTTTCTTTGGACCTTCAAACAGTATTACCTCGCTACCGCAGAGCGTGTAGCGAGTAAGGGTCGAATTCACTGATACGAGGGATACCGGGTGCTTCATCGAGGAGGCAGCACAAATTCCAGTAAAAAGGAGGAAAAGGGCGTGGTCTGAGCTGGGGGGTCGAGCTGCGAACTTCGAAATAAAAGGCCTCCGACCGTAGAATCCCCTGTCCTATACTTGCTATGAGCGTCCGAGTTTTCAATCCGCAAGGTATATGTAAGTAGATAGAAACGATACCTGGGGGTCGCCGAGACATGGTGGTGTTATATTTCAACAAGAGAGTGCGGTCAAGGGGGGCCTTGAAGATTGAGGCTGACCCGGACCGGGAATGCAGCTCCAGCAATTACCACGGGCGCTTGAAGGCGCTAACGCGTTTCTGATTGAGTTTATGGACCAGTTATGGACCAGCATGCAGGCGACCGCGAGTCCTGCGCAGACACCACTCAGGCTTCCGTGTGCCTGAAGTTCCTTGCCAGACTTCGACACAATCCTCTCCCGTTCTCGCTACGTTTTATATGTGCATCATCAGACACGATGGGTGCTAGATCGCTTCTAATCCATCAACGCTACGACCTCGGCCAAGCGCATAGCAAGTTTGGGAGCATCCTCGAAGATCCCTAGACGTGTCAAGCTGGGAGTCAAAGAAGGTTGAGGTACTAGCGCGCAGACCTTACGCATGGGCGATGCACACTCGACGTTGATTGCTGCTCGGTGAACGTGCACCAATGGCGCTACATTTTAAGTTTCATACAGTGAGTTCGTGGTTCCCCAAACCTATGCGTTTTGCCTTTACTTATCTCAAAGTTAGTCACGGGTACTACCATGCGTGTTTGCTGTTGGCGCAGTACGATCAGCGATCTGAGGTCCGAGTTGGTCGATAGCCTTGAGGAACGCTTTGCTGTCCTATCACTGTTTCACAGCGTCTCTGCCCTAAGATTCCTGGGAGCCTATGTTTCCGGGGCTTTCAAGGACGCATGAACGTGTCGGCAACGTGCTGACAAGGAGCTAGCCTCGAGGAACAGATCGGGATCGAACCCTCTGTGGAAGTACAAGGACCACCGAAATTGAAATCTATATCACTCGCGTTGGTCAGTCACTTATTTTGTTTATGATTGACTCGACGGTAATCGACTCTGGTTCGGGAACGAGAGGGAAGGGAACGAGTCCTCCGATGCCAGAAATCCATGAAGAAATCAAAAGGGATCAGATTGAGGACTGAGGACGTTGAAATTCAAGACCAACTTGTCTCCGCGGCTCCTTGAATCCTTACCAATGTTCATGTTCATTTCCACTTTCCCAATCACATATCTACATTGATGAGTTCTTCCCCGTCGACTTCGGGTCGCCGTTGCACATTCAGGCGCTGAGAAGCAGATTTTGATGTGGATATCATGCACCTGTTCCATTGCATATAAGGAGGCCTATCCTAGGCGCCATGACTCCAACGTTTGACCACGGCCCAGGATGACTTCCTCCAACGCCCCTCGATTTGTATCTGCCAACAGGGACGGCGATGTATATCTTACCGAAGGCCTCTCTGGCCAGGACGACTACATCGATGATCTCACAAAGCTGTACGAACATCTCCAGCTCTCCACCGTGGAGACTGCACACCCCGAGCTAGACGTCGTCTCGTTCGCGACGACATGCTTTTACTTTGGCATCATTCTCTTCCAACCAAAATCCAAGGACAAGGGCCCCACAGGTTATAGCCGTACTAGTGACACATTTGCGCGTTGGGAAAGTCGCGTTGATACAGGTCGCCCTTTGGTATGCCTTCGGTTTTAAACTCTCTTGAATCTGGATTAATCCTTAACTCATCATTTTTCTAGCCCGATCTTACTCACGACGATTTGAATGACTTGGATGAACATCAGTCCGACGCGAGCCGCCAAGCATGGTTCACGACTCTTGACACCGGCGGCCCATCTGACGTCCGACCTCTATATATCCCTCGGAAGTCGCTTTATTCCCAATCACCTTCACCTCCTTCGCAGCCATTGCCCAGAGAACGAATTGGTCTCGTGTATCTGACCGCCACACCAGTCAATTGCACCCGCGACCAAGTTGGGGAACTCAACATTGGCATCATATTAAATGAGGCGTACCGAGGCAAGGGCTACGCGCATCAGGTTCTCGAACATGTGACAAAAATGGCTTTCGATGAAATACATTGTCATCGACTGCAAGCCTCCATATTGGATTCATGGAACAAGGATGTTGCAATCTCTCTCTTCACCCAATTGTATGTCCCCCGTCTTTTATCCTGTCGTTCTACTTGTCCTCACTACCCACTTTACGCGATATAGGAAATTCACTCATGAAGGCATCCGAAGGTTGAGTCACTTTAACCGCCTAACAGGAGAGTGGAAGAATGTAACCCACTACGCCCTCTTGGCAACTGAATGGCTCAATCGAGCGTATATCAAGCCTGCCCCGAAGTCGCTTTGGGATGAGCTGTTCGCTCGTCATGCCCGCGAGCGAGAGGACCTGCTTCGCTGGGAAGATAGCCGCTTGAAAGCGCAGCTGAAACGAACGTCCAGCATGGAAACGATTTTACCATCTACAGTCGACTACACCCCTTCCGTGAGCGGTGACGAGGGTGACGGTGACTACGACCATGGTGGACCATCAGACTGCGAAGGCGATTCCATTGGCGACTCAAGGCGGCGAAGTTCGTCTCCTTCATCTATGATTTTGGACGATGTGATGGATCGAGATGATGGGAATCCATTCGATCATCCTGATGAACTCTCAGCCAATTCACTATCGCCTAGACCTCCCAGCCCAGCGACCAGCATCGCAAGTACGCCCAGTGCGAGCAGTTGGGCTTCGGATCTTGACGCATCACATTCTGATGCATCGTCAGAATGGGATCTTCTTGATCGTTCGGAGCCTTCGACCCCTCACACATGATTTACACCTCGAAGACCGTGGTCCAATCTCTTCTTAATCGGTTTCATTTTGCTGCATTGCTCCGTTTTGCTACATTGCTGCATAGTTCCTGCCTACATATACATCGATGAACACTGGGTTGTTCAATCCCCTCCATGCAGCTGTGCCGTCTTTATTGTTCCAGCAACCTTGTCATTCAGCTTCCCGACGCCACGTTGAGCACGTCCCATCGCCCATCCTAGACTGATACCTCCCATATCGGATCTATTGTCGAACTTGCTTACCCCATGCTTGAACTGTTCTACCGTTTTGTATAATGCCTCAACCGTCGTCCAAGCGCCTCTGTACCCGAGACCACCATCTTTGGGCGGTAGCCTGGCTCTAGAGTCGTCGAATATCAAGTGTACTTGTGTTAATGCCCAGAGGGATGGTTGGAGGTTGATAAGATCGCCATTGATAGGAGGGAGCGTATTTCCTAGGTACCGCAAGATAGGTGTGTTCGATAAGGAAAGAAGTGACTGCGTTACGTAGTATGCCTCTATCAGGTGCGCGAACAGGAGCATGAGAGTCGGCGAGAGAGTAGGAAAGTATGTCTCTCCATCTGTGAGCAATGAGAGAGTGCTGTAAACATCCCCGTACGTCGCAGGTGGACCGGGATCAGCGATATGGAAAAACTGCCCTCCGATATCGGGGTTCTCTGTGCCGTTGATGAGATCCACAAGCTGGCGCTCGTAGCAAAGGTGCGCTAAGGAGCAGTTCTCGACGTAGTTGAAGGACTGAAGGATATTCTGTATCCAGGTTGGGTTGGTCTTGCGGACAAGAGTGGCCCCGAGAAGCATGTCTCCTCCCGGTCCGAATATTCCATTTCCTGGTCTGAGACAGCCCGTGCGTAAAATCGTTCCGGGCCTCGATGTTTCTGTCTTGTCGGACTGGCGTACCAGTTTCTCCGCTTCCATCTTGGACACTGCATAATTCGAGAAGAATTCGTCATGTTGCCGTGGGAGAACGGGGTTATCTTCGTCGTCGTTGATGACTTGTACTTGGAAGGGTGGTGATTTCTCCCAAGGCCAAAGCCAGAATCGCGAACGACGGAGTGACACTGAGCCGGATGAGGTATACACAAGGACCGATGCCCCTATCGCCTTTGCTGAGTCAATGACATTCTGAGTCCCCTGGACGTTGACGGTAGAAGATCGAAAGAGCAACGCTGGGTGTCGCTCGTAGAAACGGATGTTAGACGCAGTGTGGAATATTGTGATCTCCGAGTCATCCATATTCGGCCAGGGCTTCTTAAACGCCGCATCGACAGCCTTGGTGTCCGAGACGTCGAGTTGAATGAAATCAACGTCTGCAGCAGGCCCTGAAGTTAGATCATGTCGCTTCGGAGGTTTGATATCTAGCACTCGAATCTTCTTGGGGTCCTCACCCCGCTAATGACCGGGATTTAGGGCGTGGCTGGATCAAGAGGAAAGACATAGTAGCCACACGTACCTCCAGTAGTTGAACAACAATCCAACCGCCCAAGAATCCGGCCTGACTTAGATATTTAGTAGGTCGAATGTAGATTACAAATGTTTGCGTACCCCACCAACTACGATGTATTTCCTTCCCGTTCTTGGAGGTAACTGATCTGCGACAGTGAGCTTGCTTAATCGGTCGAGATCTTCGACAGACGTCATGACATCCTTCGGTCCTAGGCGATGCGGCGAGAATGCTTCGAATGCATCGGGAGGCTGGAAATGGAGAGCTCGGTCATTACGTCTAATGTAGAGCCAGATGAGAATGGCGCCAAGGAATAAAATCAAGGAAAGCATGGTTGGCGCTTTTCTTTTAGATCGCGGAGTTGTCCGATCGTTCAAGAAAGGCCTCTGGCCAATGGAAACCCGTCCGGCCACTACCAGCCCTTGCTGCTTAGTACCCGATTACCTACCGCCAAGTACAAAGTTCTGCGAAGGATTTATGAGAGCACCGGCCAGGACCAGGATTACAATTGAACAGGCATTCTCCAAATCCTTGCACGCGAATTTATGAACATTGACGATTGAACATTAATAAGATTGAAGGCACAAGTTACGTAGGTAGATTATCATATGCGACCAGAGACAAAGTGCCGTATTCTTCAATAGATTGACGTCCTTTGCAAGGTCATGGGCAGGAGGCTCCTTTTGTCATTACGATGTTCGTTTGACGACGACTTTTGTCAAGGGAACACCAAATCAACCTTCATGGACCCGTGTACAGGCTCAGGGGGATGCTTGTGAGAGTACGATGAGTTGGATGTAGTTCATAAGTAGCCTGAGACAAGCGTACAATTTCGTGAGAGCTGGTATTCGGAGACATTTTGAATTCTGTAAGGATGTCATATATTAATGTTCGACGGCCAGCGAGAGCATCAAGGGAAAACTACCGAATGTGACGGGAAATTGTTTGGCATCGTTAAAACGGAAGGCTGACATGGTATGAATTGGAAGCTCGGGAAGTCCTTCATACTATTGGATGCACATATCAATGACACGCTCCGTAAAGCAAACAAAATCACAGTACAGTGTGGGTTGTATTCATGGAAAATTGGAGTCCATTTCGGATTTCAGCACCAGTTTGCCGTGCATTGGTGAGGACAAAATCGTTCAGAAACTCCGGAGAGAATACGAAAGCTTCATTTCCGCCGTTTCTAAACATAGGTAAGCTTTCTTTATAGTTGATGTTGTCTTTGCAGGATGTCAGCGGAGGCATGACGCGAAGATCGACCGGGTTACACTGAGATCTATTGCCGACCGTTGTTCCACTATCAGACGGGGGAAGCTGAATCATATCGAGAGGAGGTATTGACGAGGTTATGGTGTGCGGGAACATGGGATAACTCGAAATAGATGCGTCGATATCGGTGTAGTAACCTTGATGGAGTATGACGACGGTTATAGCGCCCCCTTTGGCAGTAAACTGCGGATCGTTTGGGGCTGCATTCGAGACGTAGACGTATACCTCGGCCCGCCATGTCCCAGTAGCAATCATCGTGCTAGACTCAAAAGAAGCATTTTCGGCGATTGAGATGGGAATACTGTAGGAGCGTGAGACAAGGCGAAGCATAGACAATGAGAACGACAGACCGTTTCCAGTAATTTGTTCCAATGGGGGGAGTCAAGGCGTTGTAGTAGACACGAACTGGGTCCCTCTTACGGTTACAAAGGTCTTGTGGGGGTCGAGAGGGTTTGTAGGTCATGCTCGCTTCTGAAATGATGGCTTCACGCATGGATGCAAGATGCTTTTATCATTGGAGTCGGCTTCATAGGGTCCTGTCCCGTTCATTGCTGTTGTGTAGCAGCATTTTCCGGGAGGGGGATAGGTCGGAGCGGAAGCAGAGCCACACCATGCGTTCGTGGTCGGGACCTAAGAATACTCCATGTCAGCATTAAGTGTCTCAGAGATCGAATATAGGTTTTCGTGGGAGCCCGAGGTGAAAATCGTCGGGGGTTAGGCGCGACCGACAAAAAAATACAACATTCATTGATGTCGCATCACAAAAATTGCCTTGTCATACTCTGATCGTTCCGCAAGTTTGAGGAGAGGGAAGATGTACCCTTCGAAGTGGTTTTCATGGGAAGCCATCAAAATAAGTCCACGACATGTGGAAATGACGGGGTGGAGGAATCCGGGTAGACCGTTGAATCGGCTGTGGGTCGTCTCCGTCATGGGTGAACAGGATCCAGGAAAACTCGAAGCACGTCTATCACCAGTAACATAGACACGACGCTCAGACATGTTGTGCGACTCGCATGGTGGTACTTCCAAGTTCCTAATAACAGGCTCAGCCGCTCAACTGCCTAATCTCAACTTACCACTATAACAAGTTGCCTCCTTCGTGGTTTGTCGTTGAAGGGGCCGATTTATCCAGAGTGCAGGATCGATGGGTGGTCTATGTTGATGGTATGTAAGTGATTTCGCGCCCTTGGAAGCGAGGATTGACTGACCTATACTGACTTTTCATGTTTACCTCCCCCAGGTCACCGAGGTCAATAGCTCGAAAACGAGTCAAAGGCACCCTTGGCGAACGATATATCCTTGATGGTACGTCGTCCATCTACGATATATCACGCTCCCAGCGCCCTGAAATCAGCTTTCTAGTTTTCACCCAGGTCTTGACCCCGGAGCCGGAATTTTCAAAATCACCCAAGGGCACGCAGATATCGATGGAAAAAGGTTTATTGATGATGTATAAGACATATGTGAGTGGTCTTGACCATG
>JAPEVF010000197.1:0-73224 GCA_029747585.1 Pleurotus djamor | reverse complement strand
ATGATTTATACACATTTATTATAACNGCTCAATTTTTTTTGTTTTGTTTATCAACACTTTCAGAGCTTTCCTAGCTTTCCTAGCTTTTCCAGCTTTTTGTGCTTTTGNAAGCATTGGCGCTCGCTATGTAAGTATTACAGCGTCTTTTTCTTGCTTTGTCATACCTCTTGTACAAAGCATAACTTTAAGCGCTTTTTCTATTTTAGATATACAAGATACCTTTCTCCCACAGCTTCTTGATCTTATCTAGCTTCCATCTGCTCCTGGTAAAAATGATGTTTTCCTGATGTGATTGTGCGTGTCTGGTTGTGACTCTGACTCTTGCTTTTCGGATGTTTATTTCGACCAGTAGCCGATGGGCCCGAAGGATTGTCTACGCGGACCTTCGAGATTGGAGAATATACGATCACCTCTGAGACATACCCCATCGACATAGCTCAGCTCGAAGTTTACCGGAGTAGCTTTGAAAGGTCCCTCATGCCCCTCGCACCATTCGAGAAGCCGACCAATCTAAATGCCTGTCCTACTGATTGTAAGTACACGGTCGTTTCTTCCCATATCAGCTATGATAAGGTGACCACCGACACTAATGGAACATCGATTCCGATGCAGACAGTCCATCTTGTTCCAGCACCACTCCGGATAACCCCCTTATCACTGATTGTCAATCCCTAAGCCACGGACTCTTCGAATTGGCAGACCTGGCCGCCGCTTCTGCGCCTGCTCCTCCTTCGCTCTGGCCAACCTACAACCCCAGTCAGGGACCGACCTCGTTTTTGATACTTTCTACGATTTGGTGCGTCCCGGTCTCAGAAGTTTGACTTCGCCGTGTAAACCGTATAATTCAGCTCACTTGTGCTTTCCTTCCGTCCCGTCATTCTTCGTAGGCTACCCTCTTCATGCCTCTATACAGAGCTTGCATCTTCAACAAGTATACCACTACTGGTATCGCCGTTCCGGAAGATCCTGATCGAAGGACACAGTGCATATTATAGTGAGTTCGCGGTTCGTAGTATCTTGTGGAATTTTATTATCCTGTTGAAATTATCAGCCTAGTGTTTCGTTACTACTAAGGACTTTACCACTAGCCCTCTCCCATCGCATTTCGAAATATTCTGTAACTACTCATAACGTTAATCTTTGGGTGACACTGCGGGGGCCCAAGTATTTTTCGGCCGGAGAAAGGGGCTGTGAAAAATGTCGTCTGAACCCATCGGCTTTCTCCGCCGTAGAAAGATTAGATAGCTGGATGTAAAAAAGCTTGGAAAAATGATATCTACTTCCTGGATGTTTCGGTAGCAGAAATATTAGCTGTGTCGCGACCTTTGTATTGTGTAAAAAGTCAAAAGAAATCTTTTGTGTCTCTCATACCTGGTTTTTGAGTACAAAGGTTACCTTTCTCCCGACCGAGAAAGGTAATATTTCTCAAAGACATTTCTCCCGGGTGGCACAAGACCTTTCTTTGACCCTTTGTCGGGCCAGAAAGGTGTTATTTTTCCGATGAAAGGTATTCTTTCTCTTTTCGCTGGGTCTTTGATAAAAACAAAAGCTTTTTTTTGCGGAGAAATCGACGAAAAAGAATACCTTTCTCCAGCGAAAAAGGTAGGTGAAAAAGTAATCGGGGAGATGAGGGAGGAGATGAGCAGGCGATGAGGGAGGAGATGGAGTGGGTGATCATCGCGCAAGAGGCGGGTGATCATCGTGTTATAGAAGAGATCATGGCAGATACAGCATCGAAATTCAAGAAATACGAGTACAAATCAGTAGTTAATGAGCAATTGATGAGCCTAAACGAAGGGATGAGCTAGATCAAAGAGGAATAAGAGGGTACGCACGAGTGGCTTGAGGTTGGTAGGGTCGAAGGCCATGCGATGGAAATGTGGGTGGTCGGGTGTTGCCTTCTCAATTTGCCCGTGTCCTTCGGGCTCGATGTGCACGACGAACATGGGTTTTCGCTCGAAATCGTAGGCGTAGATGAGTGCCCGAGCATCGGCGCGGAAGAAGGATCGTAATCCGCGTCTGGAAGAAGGAGTTAATACAGGCTGGAGGGAGGGGATAAAGATGGAAGCAACAGCATGAGACAAAAGGGAAGAGGGTGAGGGGAAGAAAGGGATTGAAGCGTGACTACACGCGCAGGCGACCGTGAAGCAAAGGATCAGTAGGGTAGCTTTCGGGGGCGGCGTCTCATGAGGCGATGATGGGGGTGAGGGATGCAAGAGCGAAGCGTGAATACGTGGAAACGAAGAGAAATGGAAAAGGTCCCAATAGAGAGACAAAAGCGTGCATCGGATGCCGCCCAATGAAAGGAAGGGCGACACGACCCAGGACTATGGATGGATGGGGACAACATGCGACGGTAATGAGGAGAAAAAAAGGCGTATGAAAAGAGGATCGTGACGAAGAGGTATGAGAGTTGGACTGCGGGTGGAGAATGGATAAGGGAGAAGAAGGCGATGATGTGGAATGTGGAATACGCATCATGAAAAGGATCGACGCGAAGAATCGAGACGAAGGGGGGATAACGAAGCAAGCAAAAGTAGAACAATTCGGAATACTCACTCGACGACCAAGAAATCGCACATTATATCTCCGTACAGCTGCTCCCCAAACAGCTTCAACGCCGTCTTCAAGATCTCCGCTGCGTCGCTCTCGAGGAAGATCTCCTTCGTGAAGTAATAGTGTTGCTCCATGTCCCCCACAATGTCGAAGTCGTAGCGGTATGGTCGGCTCATAAACGGCGTCGGCTTGTCTACATAGAAATTCTGTTGGGCCAAAGGAAAGCAGTCAGTTACTCTCCCGGTGGTTGGATACAAGTCTACTCACCATGATCCAAGCAAATCTGGGTGTTGTGTGGTGATTTTGTGGTGGTGGTGGTAGTGGTGGTGATGGTCAAGAGTCAAGAGAGAATAAGCTCCCATCAGACTTTTGTTTCCCCTCGTTTGTACATGCGTGTGTCGATGCCCGACGCGCCGACTAAGGCTTATCTAACATTCCAAATTCACGCATGACTGAAAGCACTCATCTCAT
Organism: Pleurotus djamor; assembly: GCA_029747585.1. Classification (NCBI taxonomy): domain Eukaryota; kingdom Fungi; phylum Basidiomycota; class Agaricomycetes; order Agaricales; family Pleurotaceae; genus Pleurotus; species Pleurotus djamor. The sequence goes on along the minus strand of JAPEVF010000197.1, from coordinate 70,197 downwards.
TGAAACTAGCGTGAAATTTGTACAGATACTCTACCAATGCGTATGTACCGAATTGCGATCGGATTAAAACGCTTGTTTTTGAGATATTGGTTCGTTGCGGGCGGAGCGTCGGGGAAGCCAAATATGGACAAGGCGGGAGTCGCTGATCGCCTAATAAGGCATGTGCTATCTAGGCAAGGAGAAACTGAAATGAGTGCTTGCGGGGTCAAAAGTACTCGTAGACAGCTTACCGCCGACTTTTCCTGGAATCGTTTTGCTTCGGATTGGCTTGGACACTGAAGGACGTTTGGTCGCGCCCGACATTTGTGATCGACTTGTGATCGGCTTCGGTCCGCGACTAGTGATCGGAGTCGCGTGGATTTTGATTCCGTTCGTATGACGACACAGGAACAGAGAGGCCTCGGTCCGGAACGGACGTTTTTGGACGTTTTTTGGAAGACAAGGATGCTGTCTGGATGTCAATTCGACACTGGCATTAGACAGCCTCAGCATCGCCAGTCTCGATGCTGAGCGTAGACAAATATGAGTGAAAAACCAGATNAAAAATGCTTAGGTTCCAGCCGGTACGTAGTAAGACTGGTGATGTCGCACTGACCGCCGTGGTCGTGGGGGTTGAAAGTTTACTTTGATTACAGAGTACAGCAGCGTGAGTTCCATCTAAGCGTTTCAGCGTCAGCTCTATGTACTCCATCGTGCGGAAGATGGAAAACTTACACAACCAGATCATCGTGTCATAAGCGACAGGATGATCTCCTAGAAAAGCCCCTAGGGTAGATTTGATCTCCTGTTCGTGCTTTCGGCTCATTGGCATCGTTTGAGTCAGAAATGCAGTCGTTTCAAGGATATTCGTACCTCTGAATCAGTGAGTAGGGCAAGAGTTGCGGATATAGACTCACAGCGGCCAATATAAGAGTATTGAAGTGACGTTCAGCGTTGCCGTGACCTTGTTACTCATCTTGGCGGCGTCTATGTTGACGACGTAAGCTAGCAAGCTTGAGTTTCCTCTCGACGCCTGATCTTTCTTGAGTAGCAATGTGATGCAAGACGTGAGAGGGACTCTGGGGTTGGCTTGAAGCAGTTCTCTGAGCTGAGTGAGTCCTATTGAGAGCAGTTTTGACATGAGAAACCTTGCGGGTGGATGGAGGCGAGCGATTGAAGCGATATCCTTGGGCTTTGGGCCTCCCTCCACTGTTCTTGGATGCGCAGGTGGTCATTTTTGGACAAAGCCTAGCAAAGTCGCGCCTCGAGACGATGATCGCTTCCGGCCATTCACATACTTGAACAAATTTCTCAAAGGCAGAATTGTAATCATTCACACTTTTACAATATCTGTAGTTAGGTGTATTTAGCGACCTTAATGGTCAGGAAGAGAGAGTGCGTCTCCTCTGCCTTGTGTTAATGGGCGATGGGACTCGGCAATTGGCGAATCATGGGTTTTCGGCCATTGCCGAGTCGCAACGAATATAGGCATCGGGTTTTCCTCCCACGCCTACTCTCTCTCTCATACTTCCACCATTACGTAGCCTCCTAGATACAGATATGTGTAGTAAAACCTGCTTAGAATGAGTAGCAACACTCAAAGCTAAAAGATCATTTCCCGTAAGTGTGCACTGTAAGAAAACGACAAGTAATCGGCCAGACTGCCATTATTTGCCGCTTCCTTGACATTGAGTCGTAGGGGCCAAACATGAACGTTTGAACGGGGAGGAATAACCCGAAACCCTAGGCAAGACCTTCAAATCTATCTCCCCCATCTTATCTGACGTACGTTATGTAGACTCCAATGATGAATTGCCCCTGCCCGAATGAAACCTCGCCTGGCCTGACTTGGATGAAAAGGAAGGATTATATCCAACCACATGCTATTGAACTGACACGAGCTACACGAGTACATTAAGTCAAGGATAATATGATAATGTCCATGGATCATCAATTTCTACGCGGGAAAGCGGTCCATACGCCCTCCTACCGTTTAAGTCAACAATACTGCTACCTTCATGCACCCATTTCTGGGGGTACTGGAATTGCGCGATATGCTTGGGGGTCTAGTGCTTTGAGCTGTGCGGCTCGCAAGCTGTCGATGTACTCTTTGCGATAGAAGGAAATTGGGAGGCCCCGTTTGGGCTTGCGGCTGCTGCGAGGCGCGTAACTGGGTCGATTACGTTCCATCTGACCGGGTCCACTTTGCTCGTTTCCATACACTGTGGTATGACGACGCTTGAGATCTAGCCAACGCAGCAGCGTGGTCACCGCCTCCGACCTCCAGTACATGTCGTGAACGATGAGCTCGGTCTTGCGACCCGGAGTGGCGTCAGACTCATCCGAGCTCATCCCACAACGGCCCAGGAGTTTTAACGCCTCGTTCGTATCTTTCCATCCGTTGTCGACCCCTAGTCTGATATCTTCGAGAAGATTCTCTTCAGCGACCTCGACACGGTCGCCTCTTTTCTGAGGAAAATATGGGTATTTCAGTGTAATAGTAAGGGACATTGCCATACCTTTTCAAGCCTGGTATTCCGCCTTTTGGCCCTGCGTTCGACATTCATCAACTCTTTGGGAGGGGCTAACCCAGGTTGAGGCTTCATCTTCTTCATATTCTTTGCGAGGAGTTCAAAGCGATATCGTAGTTGACGCTCGACCTGACTGGCTTCATAGTTGGGATACTTCTTCATTAACTTGTCCACGTATAGGTCGATGAAGTCATCATTCCACCAACATCTGTACTCGTCCCAACAGAAAATGGGTGGATCAAGGCTCGGCTTCACGTTACCAGCTACTAACGCAGCAGCTACTGCTTCAGAAGAGATCTTGTAGCCCATCAGATTGACTCTCTCGTAGATCTGGTGGTCAAACTTGATCCCGAAAGTGGTTTGTGTGTCGAGACGAACCATGGTCTATGATCGTAGTTAGTATATCTACACGTAAGGCAAGGAAACACATTCTTTGTAACCTACCTGGAAGTCATGTTCATCCGCCGTAGCACGCTTAACAAAGCGCTCTTCAGCGAACTCTTTTCTCTCGTACCGGGCTCGGCGAGGTTGAAGTGTCTGCCCTTGGAGAAGACTTTGGACTGCCGCGCCCATTGTCAACATCTCGCCAGCGATAACATCGACCTTGTCTGTCAAATGACCGATCGATGACTCGATCGAACCATTAACAGGAGGCCCTGTCGTCCTCGGAGTGCTCGAGGAAGGGACACTTGAGGTTGCTTGGTTAAGTGAATGTTGGGGCCTAATCTGGGCTCGGTTCAGCTGGGAATCATATTGTGCTTTTGCAGCGATCTGTTCAGTGGCACTGGGAATTCTAAGCTGTCCTCTGATCTGGTTGGCTCCCGTACGACGAGATGTTGGAGGCATGGGTGGATGGATGAACACCTGTTCCAACGTTGAAGCTGGAGGACCTCCCCCTGATGAAGAAGGATTCGGGCGCTGTTGGTAGGATCCAAGAGACAGCATAGTTGGTGGCCCAGTAGAGCTAAAGAATGTAGGCTGTTGAAATGATAGGTAAACGCTATTGGACCATAGCGATCAGACGCTCTTACCTGTGAAGAACTCCCTGGGGGTATCGTCCCAGACGTCGATGCTGACTGGGTATTGGTATCAGGAATCGGTAGTTGCGTCCCAGAGGTCGATGCTATCTGGGTATTGAGAATTGGTGGTTGATGATCTACCCGTAAACGTGATCGAGTATCCCTAGATGACGTCTTGGAAATGTGAGTGTTGTTCTGGTAAATGTCAACCAGACACTTACATTTCGTTCCGTGGAAATCTCAAACGCCCCGGGAAGGGCACCAGCAAATGAGGGATCCATATCTTCGTCTTCGATCTGTGGCTGACCTTGGAGTTAGTCAGGATAATCGAGGAATTTAGCAATAGAACTTACATCTGCCCTTGCCTTTCCCTTGCCCTTTGGATCCTGGAAAGAATGTCAGCGAGATGTTGCAGGAGATTATGAGTCGAAGCATACCTGTAAGCCATTGGCTGGACCCCCACCCAAATCAATGAGCAGCATGTCCGATACAGAGTCTTCATCATCTGGGGCGGGCTGTGCCCCAGCGAGGACGTCCATCGATTCCACAGCTTGCGAAGGCATCTAGTATCACGCGAAAGATGAGCATACATCTCGATTTCGAGGAACGAGTACATACCGTCGCATTCTCAGCTACCCTCCCTGGCAAGATCTTTTTGAGTTCCATTATTTCACCCTGCAGTGTATCGAATTGCGTCTTAAGGAGTTCTTTTTCCCTTCGTTCTTTCTCGAGCTCTTTCTGATACTTTTGAAGCTCTACGGTACTGAACTTCAATGCTTTGCGTTCGCGCCCCAGCTAATGCAAAATGAGTTCTATGCAGTAGTTTTAAAGGCTGTATACTCACCTGCTGTCGCAACTCCAGGCTTGGTGCTTCACGAACTATCGTTTTGGTCCGCAGAAAGGGTGGATCTCTGTCGTCCGCAGCTCGGCGAACCTTAGGTGTAGGTCTCGCTTGATGAGATTCCGTGCTGCTAGAGCTCGTTCCCTGATTCTGGCTCGTCTCTGGTGCCCCATCCTGCTGGACTGATGCTTGTGGCTGGGCTTGATGAAGGTTATGAGTACTGGCGAGTGGGGGTGGGGTTATGACTGGAGTTTGGGTCGGTGGTTCGGCGTCTGTTTCCATATCGTTGGGCAGAGGATCATCGGAGACTGATGGGGTAGATGGTTGTCCAGCTCTGGGGATAAGAGAGCTAGAGCCAATATTTGGGATCAGCGGCGAAAGCAAGGCTTGTTGAAACCCGAGGTTGGGACTAGGCGCAGGTAGAGCTTGGCTGCTGTTCGGTGACCATGGTGGTAGTACAAACCCTTGTTGAAAGTCGCCGGGATTGTTGACAAGTGCAGGATTGTGGAGTGTGAAGTTGCTCGAAGGGTTTGACCATGGGGGAAACATAGGTGGCGGGACATTTCCAAACCCTCCTGGGTAGAACGGCGCACCAGGCGCGTCAGCGTGGAGGAAGGTGGAAGAGGAACCAACGGATGGGGGAATCCAAGCTGGATACTCGTAAGTCGGTTCATCAGGGTTCCTACTTCCACTAGCATTTGGCACCTCGAATTCAGAGGTAGGACCATAGGACCCCGCATATTGGCCTGCGTGTACATCCCAAGGGTTACCGCCATCCATCGGCGCGTCGTTATCCATGGGAGACGAGACTACCGGTGGCAACACGACGATGAGAGAAGTCTAAAGGCAGGAGCGTGTAGGGCCCGCCTTCTCAAAGGACACGCATCGCGTTTCCCTTTGTCCTGGCTCGTCAAAGGGACTGCCAATAAGACGCCGAATTGAGCCACTTGAATGCTTAAACAAGAACCATCATCTTTGACCGTCAAAACTTCGACCATCATCGCTATGCCTTCCGTCCACGCACCGTTCACGCAATCGACAGCAGTGAGTCTGAGTGGTACTGGGCCAGTCGGTGTCACCTAACCCCCTGCCAAGGACAGGCTCTCAGAGATTGCTGGGCGCTTTTTCCCAGCATCAGGACAAGAAAGGCGCGAAGTAGTCCTTGTACGCTCCAGAGAGCAAGACCAGACCCCTCAATTGGTCAACCTCTTCAGCGATCAGCGTTTGCAGCCATACATACACGACGTGATCGTGAAAGTGTTTTATCATCGCCACCAATACAGGTTCCATATATTCTTCAAACGCCATGCCCACATGCATCAGAACAATACGATCACGGGGTTGACAGGCAAGATTTGGCATGGGGATGTCTTAGTGATGAAGGTTGGAGTTAGCGGGAGAATTGTCAATATGCGCCGAGAGGATTTGCGTTTCGCGCGATTTGCATTACGGAGGTGAGTCGTCGCGTTTTAAGTGCTCAGTTAGCTTTGTGAAGGCTGATCTGGGTTCTAGCTTCATCCGAGCCGTTAGGTTACGACCAACTTTGGGTATTCCGTCAGAAGCTAAACTTTCATATCGTTACGCGTAGGAGTAGATTTCGTCCTTTACCTATCTTCCTTATATCCTACGATATAATCCATATCTAATCTACATCCATGGCGTCGTCATCCACACCCCCTCCCGCTCCCATACTCGAAATGACATCCATGGTTTCATCATCCACGCCCTCGCCCACCCCCATGATCGAGATGTCGAAAGTCTGTTCTTGTGTCAAGGGCGTCTAAGACTTGAGAAAAATAGAACTTGAACGTACCCTTGACAAGTCAACGACAATTGCGACTTTGAGGCCCTGCCATTCTAGATCACGGCGAGCGTAGTGGGATTGCAGTGTGTTTGGAACCGCCAAGTCGAGTTCATCATAAAGATCTTGGCTCCAAAGCTTCATACGAAGCTCGGGAAAGCGTTGAAAGGGATCTGCCCTGAGTCCCTCAAGTGGCTTCAACCGTCTCAGGAGGAACCAGTACTCATCGTGATTGATGTCGCGGACAATATATTGAATAGATGCAGGCCACTGGCTTCCTTGAGCATCGGTAACAAACACATTGCTATTGCCTTGGTGCTTGGACGAAGGGGTGAAGCGAGCACCGTCGCGATGGAATGCTGGCTGATGGATGAGCTTTTCGGGAAGCCCAATGCCATATTTTAAAAAAGTTGACCGAAGCTTTTCAGCAACTTCGCCTTTCTTGATGAGTGAAGCTTGGTTATTGGTAACAATGGTGTCACGGGCGTCAGCGGATAGAGTTCCTCGCATGTCTGGGTTGGTAAGTTGACGAAAGAAATTCAGGCAATTCTTTAAAATAGGTGGTGCGTTGTGGTGGGAGAATAATGTCTTGAGGGTTTGCCTCTCTTGCCAAGTTACGCCAATCGTGCGTTCGTATTCTCCTAGTCCAAAATCAGTTCCGCCAATGAAAAGTTTATTCACAACAAACCGGGTTTATAGTTGGTCGATATTCTCTGAAGTTGGCCAATGACCCTCTCAAAAGGGAATGTCCACCATCCATGGACGGGTCCATAGAAGCGAATATATTCAGCGATATGGACAGCTTGGTGGTGATTCGGGTGAAACTTGTAGGTGGGGAGAACTTCGTGGACCTGTTTGAGGTATGCTAACATATGATCATAGTAACGAGTCGCGTGCTCCTCTGACGTCTCTCGGGACATCGCAATATTGACAGCGGATACTAAATGAGAAGTAAGTTGCAGGACACGAAGACGAAATGAGGCACGCTGATCGCCCGGTTCGTGGATAGACCAGAGTCGTGTCAGCGTCAACGGTAGATAAAGGGAGCCGATAATCCGCCATTCATCGGCTCTCAACTTGCTGCCATGCTCTCCTAGGTTTTTTGGAACGGAGGGAACCCATGAGGGGGTCACCGTGTAGAGGACATCGTTTTGGAGGGCGATGAGTTGAGCTGCAGTCAGAAGTGACCCTGGTGTTTCCGGATACCTCTCTCTGTGTACTTGCGCGCTACGCTGATCGTGGCATCTTAGAATACGAAGAGGTAAACCAATAGGAAACAATGACTCACCCAAGCCATGATATGATCAGCCAGTTCCTTTCGTGTTGCCTTCTTTCCCTGAGCCTCTTCGTACTCACAGAGACCTTTTGCAACATACATCAAGGCAGAACGGGACATGGCCGCCCATGTACTTTGCCTATTGTCCATCCACTCGATGTCTCCGGAGTAGCAGGGATGTCGTAATGAGTTCAACAGGCGGGTTACATCTGCGGAAGGTTTCCCTGTGGGAGCCGGGTGCGATTCACTGACCGGAATATCTACCGCCAACACATCGAGTTGAGCATCAAGGTACACTGTGTACCCCAACACTCCTGTGAAGTGTTCTTTAAGAAGACCAAGGAGGAGGTTATGCATGGAGTCGACGACGACGTATTTTGAGAGATCAAAATATGGAAGCCTCGAGAATTCCGACCAGCGCATCCCGTTCTTCTCAAATGCAGCTTCCATGGCTTTCGCGGAGGAGGCAATCCTGAACTCTTCTGCCGCGGTTCGACAGCTTTCTTTGGATCTCTTTATCCAGCTGGTGGGGTCAAGATGCCCATACCCATGTTGTTTTCGCGTGCATAGGCAAGCGGCGCAGAAAAAGTTGTGTGTGCATGAGGCGAAGCCAGCAAATTTCCTAGCCGCTAGCAGATCACTGATTAGTGCCACGAGCGCAAGTCGCATCAGGCGTCCTAGAGGATATCTTAAGGTTTGCAAGTAGTAAACGCCTGGATCCCAATACTTGAGGAAGACGTCGACGATTGGTGCCATATACGGATTGATGTTATCAAGGCTGGGTTCCTGAGGTCCAGGAACTACGGCGATGAGGAACATGTTCTCGGGCTTGTACCGCAACTCGATAGGAAGATTAAGGCATGAAAGGACTAGGCATCCACAAGAGATTTTCTTTCCGGCAATTTTGTTGGTGAGTGGATTGAAGAAGTCGGCGCCCAGCGAGAAAACATAACGACCTTCAGTACCGTCTCCTCGAAAGTGACGTCCGTCTGGTCCCTTGAGCTCGCGTAGAACCTTCCCTTGAAAAATGCTCGTCATCGTGCCGGTTACTGGCTTATCTTGGACATCCCATGCCTTGTCCATCATTTCCTCGTATCCCTCCTTTGCAAGGAGACGAGCGAACCATTCATGAAAGTCAAAAACAATATATGTCTTGATTGGGACTTGACATGTCTTCCCGCCTATGTCTTTGGGCCGTAACATAATATCGCCACAAACTCGACGACGACGTGTATACTTATTATCGCATCGCTCGGGGTACAGTCCTGATCGTCCTGGAGGGTATGTTTGATGGCAACTGGGGCAAACAGCGTAGACTGTCGATTTCGGTTCAAGTTGGAATGCCGCTGAGCTACGCTGAACATCTTGTGGAAAGACACTGAGGATGGACTTGATGGGTCCAGGTAAATTGTCCAGAGATCTTGCTTCGACCGTCAAAGAAGCAGTAGTTTGAATGATATAGCGAGCCATTTGAAACAACCATGAACACCCTCTGCGAGGTAAACCCAAAACTACCGACATCGTTACAACCATGAGCATGACGAGTTGATGAAGGGGATGGATTCGATTATTCACGGTGTTGAAGTACTTCGCTAGAAACGTGGATGTGAGGGTCGCAACATATCTACTCAGATGTCAACATACATGTGTCTGTACAGGCAGCTCTCCCTTGTCGAGGTTCAGGCGGAGCTAAGAGCTTCTCTAGCTGTACCATTAGCACTGTGGTTTCTTGGAGCGTATCGGTAAAGAGGGTGTGGATTGATCCTTCCTTAGAATCGGGGAACACGAGTAGCTCGCGACGGTAATCTTGCACTTCCTTCAAAATGTTGTCAAGATCGAGTCGATGATCGCCCCCAGTGGTGATCGAGGCAATCTGATCCACTCTGGTTTTGCAAGAATCGACCCGATCTTTGATCCTACTGATTGAAGCGATCGTTGAACGAAGAATATCTGCACGGGATGTACGACGGGAGGGGGAAGACGTGTCAAGACTGTTTGTAGGTTCGCCCGTCCCTTGTATCATTTCGAGTTCCATCGTCTCAATGGCCTTTCTTGAACGAGCTTCAACGATGGATTGCGTATATTTGTGTAGATCTTCTTTTTCATGATTTCTGATTGTGCGTGCGGGCTGAAGGCGTCCATTGCACTCCGTACACCAACATGCATGGACGAGGGTTTCACTCATCGGTCGATTGTGGTCGGAATTGAAACGGGCTGGATTTGGTAGAACGATGGATTAAGATCAAATTTCCTTGGCGTTAGGAAAGGGTTTATATAATTACGAGGACTCAAACAAATTGTAAACGTAGGTACAAGGTATAACAACGGCTCAGTCAAGTCCTTGTAGGCGGTCCACCGCTCCTCGAGGTTCCCTGTCGTCAAGACTAGATCCACCTATATTGACATCCTCTACCATGTGGGAGCTAGCGTAGGGGGAGGAATCTTCCTTCAGGGCAATCTGCCTTGCCCCACCGACCTGCGCTGCTACATGATCCATGTACCTAGCTTCATCTGGGTATCTTCTCCCCGTCGGCTGGCTAATCAATGCTTCTGAGCGTGCTTGATTACGATCAGGGTCGTAATAGATGTGGCCATCGTACCGCAAGTCTTCGACGCGATATTGAGAAGGGTCTTGCCAACGGTTGTGGTCTCCCTGAGGGATGTGGCGGTAGTAATCCTGGGTACTTGGAGGAGGCCGTGCTGATGAAGGCGACCGTTCAGAAGGGACATACTCGGGTGTGTTAGCATCAGGCGCGTAGTCGCGAATATTGTTGAGCATTTGGTGGTATGTCTGGTTGAAGAATTGCACAACCTGTAGAGGATATTAAGGGGACTGCGTGACAAGGAGACAAAACATTATAGCTCACTGGTGCAGCAACCCTTGGAGCTAAGATGCATCCGAGGCCAAGGAAAATGAGCGCGGTAATCGTGACCACGATGTACAGCCCCACCAGCGCACATATCAATTGGGCTCCTTGTATTTCTTCCTTGACTTTGGGCGGTCCACGGCGAGGCACTTCGGGAGAGTCCGGACGCCGGCGCTGGGGGAAGAACAGGCAATTCAAGCACAACTTTGATATTTACGAAGCCATCACATACCTTCTCCCAGATTACAACCTCGGCAAAGTGTCCTGTAGTGGGGCGCCCATTCCCTGCTGCGATCATGGTAGTTTCACCGATTTCGCAAGATGTGACAATCTGGAAGAATATACTTGCTGAAATCTTTGTCAAATAAAATCCGCAAGGGAGGTAGAAGATGAGACTCACAATTCAAGGTCTTTGGAGAGAGTTTCGTAACCCGCTCTGAAGTCGCCACATCAAAAACATATAATTCACCATGGTCTGTCCCTGTTATCAGAGTGGTGTCGCGGTCTAGCGTTGCTTGAATCCATCGGTTACACTTTGATGACTCGTTGTCGAAGGAACGGGTAGGTTTGGTGACAGTGGGTGAAGAGGGTGCGGGGCTTCGGTACATGTGAAAGCCTGACTGCATACCGTGCGCGATAAAGAAAGTATTATCACTCGAGTGAACGACTGAGCCGCTAGATAGCTGTAAGCAATTAGCTGAGAAGAAAAATGAGGTGTGCGTACACAGCGTGTTGTAAACGTTTGGATTCGAGAGCGTCACCAGATTCAGAGTCGTATACAAACCTAGACAGTTTGAGAGATTGTACAGAAAAAAAACCAAAAGGTATGAACCTACATTTGACCACTGACGAAGGCAAAAACGGACAGTGATTGCCCTTGTTGCAAGAATGACATACCCTTCGGTGTGGGTACCGGGGTAGTGATGTGCTTATCCCAGTTTGACGTAGCTTCGAATTGAGCTCCGAACGTATACATACGTATACGGCCAGAAGCAAAGCCTACTGCGAGGCGAAGCGTTCGGCGATCAAATGCGATTTCCTCCGTAGGATCATCTCTGGATGGATGCGGAGTGACGATGATGCGTTTGGGACCGCTGAGAGACTAATCAAATCGGATGAGGTAGGGATACGATAACCAATCCAGCCGGACTCACCCCGTCGATGACTGACAGTGGTTGCAACTCAACCGCTCCGCCTCCCGTCCCATAGCAGAGGTAGTTCGCCTGGGTGTCGTAGACCCAAGTGAGAGCCGTGACCTGGCCTCGGTTTGATGGCTTGATCGTGTTCACTTTCTTGAACGAAGGAGCTTGATAAATATCGATGCTTTCGTCGTCTAGATGATGCGTCAAAGATCCTGTTTGTGTAAGGCGCTAAGGCAAACAAACGTACCCCCGACCAGCAGGAACTTTCCATCCCTCGAGAAGAGAAGAGCGTTGACGGCACCCTTGCTCTCGGTGATTTCTTTCAGACAGGAATATTGCATTTTGATGAAGGTTCAAGGGATTGTGGTGGGAGATGCAAGGAAAGTGGGAGTCCGAGCTCACTGACGGCGGGTAGTTGTAGGGGAGGGGGCGTGTAGCAGTGGCCACGGCAAAGGTGCATTGAGCCACAGTGGGACAAAGTGCGTATGGACCTTAATCCTTTCACATATGTCACATCGACACAAGGCGTGTCAGCCTAAGGCCTTTAGGAAAGGACAAAGCGTTGGATTTCTACCCAATTATAGTAAGGATCGTGCTCTCCTTCTGATCGCTGTCCGGAAGGTGCCTTACATGAGGCAACATAATCTCCGACGGCTGCGTGGTTTTGGGTTTGTTCAACCGTGGGTTTTGCTCGTGTCGCTCACGGTGCTCGCCATGTTCCAACATCGCCTCCCATTCATCAGTGCACGCCAATCACTAGTCCTACAACAGCCGCAGGCAACGCCCATTAGTGCTCGCATTGACTACTCTGCGGACTTTCTGGCGCAATACTCTCCCTCTAATCATCCTTCGTGTACCTTTCAGCGTACGGAAGAAGGTCGGTCGAACCGAAGACGAGGTTTGCAGGCTCAGACCTCTCGGCCCTCGATCATCGAGGAGGAACAAGATACCGACAACTCTGATGAAGCTGAAGCTGAAGCTGAAGGAAGCGACGATGAACCAGAAAGAATCAAGAAGCCTGCGGGAGAATGTGGGCGACCTGGGTCGGGGGGGTATTCGCTGGAAGAGACTCTGACCGCCCTTGACGGAAGGCGGTGGGGGAAACGTTTCTTGACGATTACGGTAAGTATCCATGTCCAAGGTGTCTTGTCCCACTCATTATTTTTAGCAAGCTGTACATGATGAAGCGAACAAAACTTTGGATACAGGAAAGTGCTACCGCGATCAAGACAAGGTCAAGGTTAATGATCTTTGCGCTAAAGTAAGCACTCAGTTTCTTCGGTGCTCATGATCATTCATCCGTTCAGCAGATTGTTGCGCGTTGGCCCTTTTTGGACAACTACGCGGCACATTGGCCAATCCGCGACATGCTCAAGGCTCACTTGAAGTACACCGTTGATCGAACAAAAAGAGTAAAGCTTCGGCAAGATCACGAACGGATGAAGGCCGTCGTTCAATCATAGTTACAAGTACACCGTTCGCTATGTTAACCATGTATTTTGTATCCCGAAATGACGTTATGCATACTCGTGGTTCTTTCAGAGTGGCAATGGGTCTACAAGTCCCGCTCCCTTTGTTCATTCACCACATATCTTCTCGCGTCTCACAAACCAGTCCCCTTCATCTTCATTCTTCCCCCCATCTTCAGCTCCACCACCAAAGTTAACTTGAACCGCCCATCTACTTCTACTCTAAGTCTGTACTAGGCATGAATACCTCAGACACAGTTGCCTCCGTCCCCAATGGTCACCGCTGGGACGAAACTCTGCAGGCTCTGAGTCATCATTTGCTTCAATGCGAACATGTACGTACCGTTGTTGTGACTTCGTGTTGGGTATGTTGTAACGGGATGAGTAGAAAGAGTTGGAATATCAGGGTATGAGCAGACGGCTCACAGAGGTACGAGTTTGACCGTTTCGTATCGCGTACGCCAGGACTAACGGGACATATAGAAAGAGGAAGAATGCCAGGGTATGAGCAGACGGCTCACAGAGGTACGAGTTCGAACGTTTCGTATCGCGTACGCCAGGACTAACGGGACATATAGAAAGAGGAAGAATGCCAGGAGGTGCAGAGGCAGCTCTCAAGCATGCAGAAGGTATGCTTTTGTGGGATGTTGGTTCCGTATGGAGATGCTGAAGCTGACCTTAGGCATTTAACGAACTACGCCGACGAGGAGAGCCGGCTGAGGTAGCCCGGCTCAAGAACAAGACGGAGATGGCTCGCAAGGTAGCTTTTCATTTGCTGGGGTATTGAGGACGCACTCATGAACTTTCCATAGGCCTTTGAGCAAAAGCACATTGAATGCGTGCAACTGAAGAGCGCATATCAGAGCTTGGTCACTGAGAAGACTCAGGTGAGTTCCCACATGCGTTGGTGTAGATCATCCGTACTCATAAGACCAAATAGCTTCAAATGGCTAACCAAAGCCTACATAACAGTCTACAGGCGGCCCAAGTTCAATGGGCTACTGCGGTAAATGTACGTGTATGAAAATACTACGCATATGTTGAGTACTGACGGGCTACATCAGAACGTGTCCAATGAGCGTGCTGGCTTCACGGGCGAGATCAGCTTGATCAATTCCGAGAGAATGAGACTCAAGGCCGAGCGAGACGATCTCGCCACTCGTATCGAACTTCTTCGATCAGAACGAGATGACTTGGCCGTCCAGGTCGATGCCATCGCATCTGAGCGAGCCGAGGTCGCCACACGTGCGGAAGCAACCTTGGCTGAGAAAGAAGAAGTGACCACTCGGCTACGCGCACTCACTTCTGAAAAGGACGACCTTTCTACTCGAATCCAGACGCTCACGCAGGAGAGGGACAACCTTTCTACTCGCATTCAAACTCTCACCGATGAGAAGGACGACCTCGCTACTCGCGTCGATGCGATCACGCTCGAGAAGGACGGCCTCGCTACTCGCGTCGATGCGATCACGCTCGAGAAGGACGGCCTCGTTACTCGCGTCGGGACGCTTGAGCTCGAGAAGGGGGGTCTTGCCACCCACTTGCAGGGACTGATGGTCGAGCNGGGGAACCCTTATCGCTCAGGCTGAGGATCTCATGGCTAAGAACCACGAGCTCAGTGCACGCGTGGACCAGCTCGTTTACGAGAAGGACGTCGGTGCGATCGAGCTCGATCGATTACTCGAGGTCTACGTCCAAGCAAAGGAGATCCTCACTTGCAAGATCTGCTTGCATCTTGACCCTTCGGCCAGGATCCTGAGTTTCCCTTGCGGGCACATCATTTGCCAGCATTGCAAGAACGATTGGCGTGCCAATGACGGTCCCCCCAATCCACCAAGGAAATCTTGTCCTTTTTGCCGAGCCGACTGGTTGGAGGACCCGAAGCCCATCCTGGCCTTACCTGACTTGAAGAGAGCTACCGACGCAGTGCAAAAAGCTCGGCATACTCAACGCAGGAAGGAGGTAAGTACTATTTTTATTATTTGTTCTTATAACGATCCAAATATTCATGGGGCACTTGACAGCTGTTCGCACGCAGACGCGCAACAACCAAGCGTATGATGGAAGCTGAAGAGAGTGCAGCCGAAGATCGTATGGCCGAAGACGGCGAGAATAATGCTGATACGCCAGGAAAGCAGTTGGATCGCATGTTATCAAGTCTGACCGAGGATGGGATGAGTTCGGACGAGTCTGACGGCGAGGGTGACATGGTCAAGATTAACCAGTTGAAGTGGCGCTCCGAAGCAGCCACCCGAGCTTTGGTGTACCTCGACAATCATGCCCTTTCGGGACCCAGTCGTCAACGCGTCGCACAACCGCAAATTAGCCGTGGCCGTCCGGTTGTTGTGGGAATGCCAGGCAACATGTATGAGGAGCCATGGTACAATGAGCGTACCGAGGAGAGAAAGGCTGAGATCAATGCTCAAGACGCAATCCATTTACCAACCGGAGCCTAATTCTGTCTTTCCGCTCGTTGCAGTAGAACGTATCCAAGTAGTATTTGCTGTTGTATTAGAATGGGGGCCAAGTTACAGATAATACAAGATGTTGAGGTGGTGATTAAGAGCGAATATTATCATACCAATTGACTATCCCACTCGATCAATTCACCTGAGTAGCATAAGGAAGAAATAGGGAAGTAAGTCCATGTCTGAGGTTCGATGTGGATAAGTCTCTGCTGGGCTGGTAATTCGTAGACACAAGCTGTAATCCAGCCATATCGACCGACTTCATTGGTCAAGCCGTATGAATCAGGGCCTATGATGACAACACGAACTCCAACGTTAAAGAGAACTTCGTCTTGGAGGGGATCAAGGTACTTGATCCGGAAGGAAAGGTTAGTTTGATCTTCGACTCGAACCATGACTGAACTCATGGAATCTTTCAGGGCCTTCGTGATGACAACGGATCCTTGGCGTCCTTCATGCGCACCTCGGTGGAATGGCTTCGAGACAAATTTGCCTTGACAATTCATCCCGGTAGTACGCCTGATGATTACACCAACTTTGCGATCTAGAGGAACCTTTAGAAGCCAATGAGCTTCAAAGGATGTTGTGAGTGATCTAGTCTAATGACGCGAAAGGGACGCTTACGTTGAGTGCTATGTGGGATGGGATCCTCTTCTTCACTGAAAGAGAGATAATCGTCCTCGCTCTGGAAAGGAGGGGTAGCAGCGCGCAAACGTGGAGGGACATTTGGGGGCTTCAGAAGGCAGCGAGGGAGATTTACCGCGGCTAGTATCGGTAGTCCTGAACTATGTAGGAAGGCAGTCAGCATCGGAGCATTGAAAGACATGAAACGGCCTACAATCTTTCTAAGAGGTGCTCGGCTCCGATCAAAGATGAATACGATGTCATGTTTATGCCTTCATTGACACTAAAGACCAGCCTTGTGCCTTCCTCTCGTGCTCCTTCTTCAGGTTCATGGTTTGTGATACCCGTTGACTTTGCAGATGTCCGTAGCCAATCCGGCTTTTGGTAGAAATGACCAACTATGTACCCTGTCCGACCCTTCAGTACATGCTTGCCTATGATGAGAACCTCCAGGCCACGAAACGGGTCATCTTGGGGCTGAACCCGAACTTGTTGTGAGACTTGAGCTGCGATCGGTGCGTCCGGCTCGCAAAACTTGACTGTGTGCGAACTAGCACTTATCTATCATTCAGATCAGCGTGGTCAAGGAGAAGGGTAGACAAAAAAGACATGCAGTGCGTTTTTCATCGTGCAAATAAATCTCAAGTTGTGTCACGTCGTTCTTCACCAAATATCCGCACAACCCAGCATCTCTGCCATGAACAACCCTGACATAGTCTCCAACGTGAAAACGTCGAGATAACTCCCACACAGGGATCTCAATTTGCTGCTTTGGTACAGTTTTCGGATCAATAACGACGCAGTCGTCCTCTGTGAGAGACATGACAATACCGCTGACGCCACGATATGGGCCGGAATCGACCATTGCCATCGAGCCTATGGAAGGGGGCTCTTGCGCGAGTAGCTGACTGATGGGAACTTCGAACATTGCGTAGGAAGCGAGTGCTGATGTCGAGATGAAAGCAGAATACTTCGACACCTCAGTCACTGTGCCCTGTATTCCAGTGAAGATACCGGATACGGCGATGACGGGGTCGTCAGGACAGAGTGGGAGAGCAGAACGGCGGTGAGTTAATATTAGATTAGTGAAGGACTTGATTGTATCCTTGTCGACGGACTCGAGCACTTTCTTGGTCGCTTTTGCGAACCGGTGTTCTACCAGGTCGGAAGTGTCAGAAGGAAGTCTCTTCGAGGGCTGAAACAGCGGCGACGCTTCAAAGAGAGCTAGCTCCCAAAGTGTAGGATTAACCGAAGTTAACTGGAGCTGGTGAGCGGGTATATGGCAAATTCGTAAACCTAGGATATGATTGTCGTCTGTCAACGGCAATGGGGCCACGTAGTGATCCTTCTCCTTGTCGTATTGCTTCTCCAAAAGCAGTTCTGCACGACCGCGATTCCCCCGAATAGCAGTGGGTTTCCGGGGGACGACAAATATCTCGGCAACGCCGTCTTCGCTGATAGAGTTGATGTAACCGAGATCATTGCGATTGCTGCTACGATTACGAATACGAACAAAACTTGCTGGAGTGAGGGTGGGTCCCAAGACTGACTCGGAGCTTCGGAGGAGGCCGACTCTATCACCTAGGCTAACAAGCTGGATGAGCGACTTGGCCTGTCGCCGGCGTATGTAGACGGTGCTGATTCCGTCTAATACAGAGATGCAGTCGTCGTAATTTCCTTCTATATAAACGGCACCGGGGATGCCCTTTCTGCAGAAGGCGGTACCAACGGGGATACCTCTTGAAATGGCCCGCTCGAATACTGTGAAAACGACCATTGATTCAGAGCCACGCTAAGGAAGGAGTAATGAGAAAATCAGTTGTGTCACTTTCTGAAGAGAAGGTAATACCTTAACATCTACCCGCCATAATGAGGGATCATGTATAGATGGCATGAAACGAATCGACTCCTTCCAGCCGCTTTCGTACATGTCCGCGTCATCATCATGTACATGAGCTTCTTTCCGTGTTTCTCTATAGCGAGAGATAATGCGTTCGGCTTCGTCCACATTTTCAGCGTGTTCGCGCTGATGTGATCCATGCTCCGTGTGGGGCTGAGGGGTTGGGTTCGTTGCTCCGCCGCTTGGGCTAGGCTCGCACGGGACAGGCGGCGCATCGTCAATGAAATCTGTACGTCGTTTGTGAGATGACGAGTGCGGGTAGTACATAGGAGACTCACCGTTGGATTCAGGTTCTTCATCATCATCTTCTTCTTCGGAGTCGACCTGCGCCTCGATGTCAAGGAAGCTACGAACCTGGATGGCGGGCTGAACGTCTGTTTTTCTCTTTCTTACGGGGTATGCTTACTGTGGAGTATTTCGTGTATTTGAACTTCTGCGTGTTACTCATATCTATATCTACTAATCTACGTAAATGGTAAAAGTATGAGAGAGAGAGTAGGCGTGGGAGGAAAACCCGATGCATATATTCGTTGCGACTCGGCAATGGCCGAAAACCCATGATTCGCCAATTGCCGAGTCCCATCGCCCATTAACACAAGGCAGAGGAGACGCACTCTCTCTTCCTGACCATAAAGGTCGCTAAATACACCTAGCTACAGACATTGTAAAAGTGTGAATGATTACAATTCTGCCTTTGAGAAATTTGTTCAAGTATGTGAATGGCCGGAAGCGATCATCGTCTCGAGCAGCGACTTTGCTAGGCTTTGTCCAAAAATGACCACCTGCGCATCCAAGAACAGTGGAGGGAGGCCCAAAAGCCCAAGGATATCGCTTCAATCGCTCGCCTCCATCCACCCGCAAGGTTTCTCATGTCAAAACTGCTCTCAATAGGACTCACTCAGTTCAGAGAACCGCTTCAAGTCAACCCCAGAGTCCCTCTCACGTCTTGTATCACATTGCTACTCACGAAAGATCAGGCGTCGAGAAGAAACTCAAGCTTCAAGTTGTTAGCTGACGTCGTCAACA
Source organism: Pleurotus djamor (assembly GCA_029747585.1). Classification (NCBI taxonomy): domain Eukaryota; kingdom Fungi; phylum Basidiomycota; class Agaricomycetes; order Agaricales; family Pleurotaceae; genus Pleurotus; species Pleurotus djamor. The sequence goes on along the minus strand of JAPEVF010000197.1, from coordinate 51,254 downwards.
TAGACGCCGCTAAGATGAATAACAAGGTCACGGCAACGCTGAACGTCACTTCAATACTCTTACATTGGCCGCTGTGAGTCTATATCCGCGACCCTTGCCCTAATAACTGGGTTAGAGGTACGAATGTCCTTGAAACGACTACCTTTCTGACTCAAACGATGCCAATGAGCCGAAAGGACGAAGAAAATCTACCCCTAGGGTCTTTTATAGGAGATCATCCTGTCGCTTATGACACGATGATCTGGTCATGTAAGTTATCCATCTTCCGCACGATGAAGTACATAACGTTGACGCTGAAACGTTTAGACTGAACTCACGCTGCTGTACTCTTTAATCAAAGCTAGTTGTCAACCCCTTGTTTGACAGACGACCACGAAAATTCGACGGCGGTCATAACCAGTCTTACTACGCGCGCACTAGCTGGACCCTGAGTAAATTCATCTCTAATTGGTTTGGTGCACATCTTTACCTACGCTCAGCATCGAGACTGGCGATGCTGAGGCTGTCTAATGCCAGTGTCGAATTGACATCCAACCAGCATCCTTGCCTTCCAAAAACGTCCATGCCGGGCCGAGGCCTCTCTGTTCCTGTGTCGTCATACGAACGGAATCAAAATCCACGCGACTCCGATCACTAGTCGCGGACCGAAGCCGATCACAAGTCGATCACAAATGTCGGGTGCGACTAAACGTCCTTCAGTGTCCAAGCCAATCCGAAGCACAACGATTCCAGAAAACGTCGGCGGTAAGCTGTTTACGAATACGTTTGACCCCGCCAGCACTCATTTCAGCTTCTCCTGGCTTAGATAGCACATGCCTTATTAGGCGATCAGCGACTCCCGCCTTGTCCATATTTGGCTTCCCCGACGCTCCGCCCGCAACGAGCCAATATCTCAAAAACAAACGTTTTAATCCGATCGCAATTCAGTACATACGCATTGGTAGGGTATCTGTACAAACTTCACACTATTTTCAATGAGATGAGTGCTTTCAGTCATGCGTGAATTTGGAATGTTAGATAAGCCTTAGTCGGCGCGTCGGGCATCGACACACGCATGTACAAACGAGGGGAAACAAAAGTCTGATGGGAGCTTATTCTCTCTTGACTCTTGACCATCACCACCACTACCACCACCACCACAGAATCACCACACAACACCCAGAATTGCTTGGATCATGGTGAGTAGACTTGTATCCAAACACCGGGAGAGTAACTGACTGCTTTCCTTTGGCCCAACAGAGTTTCTATGTAGACAAGCCGACGCCGTTTATGAGCCGACCATACCGCTACGACTTCGACATTGTGGGGGACATGGAGCAACACTATTACTTCACGAAGGAGATCTTCCTCGAGAGCGACGCAGCGGAGATCTTGAAGACGGCGTTGAAGCTGTTTGGGGAGCAGCTGTACGGAGATATAATGTGCGATTTCTTGGTCGTCGAGTGAGTATTCCGAATTGTTCTACTTTTGCTTGCTTCGTTATCCCCCCTTCGTCTCGATTCTTCGCGTCGATCCCTTTGATGCGTATTCCACATCACCATCTTCATTCCCCATAGCCTTGCCCATCCGTCATCCGACTCCCAGACCTCTTTTTCACCCTCCCCCCTTCATACGTCTTTCTTCTCCTCCCTGCCTTCGCACCCTGCCCCATTCTATTCATAGCCCAGGTCGTCGCTCTTCTTTCCTTCAGGTCGGCCCCTTCCCTTCTCTTTACGGTTTTCGTTTCTCTCCCCGGCTCCGCGCTTTTTCAACCCCTCCTACCACCATTCCATTCGGGCACTTCCATGTCATCTTTATTCCATACAGCTCGCGATCTCTGGAACCCCCTCATTCTGCCCTCCTGATCCGTCGTTGCGGGATCCTTTGCTCACGGGGTCACTCTTCGATCCTTGTCTTGTCTTTTCTTTCCTTCCCCTCCTGCTCTTCCCCGCCCATTTCGTCTAGTCCTGTCGATTCTATCTTCACCTCCTCCCTCCTCTCGTCGCTAGTCTGTTCTGATTCCCTCTTCCAGACGCGGATTGCATTCATTCTTCCGCGCCGATGCTCGGGCACTCATATACGCCTACGATTTCGAGCGAAAACCCATGTTCGTCGTGCACATCGAGCCCGAAGGACACGGGCAAATTGAGAAGGCAACGCCCGACCACCCACATTTCCATCGCATGGCCTTCGACCCTACCAACCTCAAGCCACTCGTGCGTACCCTCTTATTCCTCTTTGATCTAGCTCATCCCTTCGTTTAGGCTCATAGATTGCTCATTGAATACTAATCCACCACGTAGTACTCATATTTCTTGACTCTCGCCATGTACCCACTCTGAATCTATAATAATATACACGATATACACGATGATCACCCGCCTCTTGCGCGATGATCACCCACTCCATCTCCTCCCTCATCGCCTGCTCATCTCCTCCCTCATCGCCGCGATTACTTTTTCACCGACCTTTTTCGCTGGAGAAAGGTATCCTTTTTCGTCGATTTCTCCGCAAAAAAAGCCTTTGTTTTTATCAAAGAACCAGCGAAAAGAGAAAGGATACCTTTCATCGGAAAAATAACACCTTTCTGGCCCGACAAAGGGTCAAAGAAAGGTCTTGTGCCACCCGGGAGAAATGTCTTTGAGAAATATTACCTTTCTCGGTCGGGAGAAAGGTAACCTTTGTACTCAAAAACCAGGTATGAGAGACACAAAAGATTTCTTTTGACTTTTTACACAATACAAAGGTCGCGACACAGCTAATATTTCTGCTACCGAAACATCCAGGAAGTAGATATCATTTTTCCAAGCTTTTTTACATCCAGCTATCTAATCTTTCTACGGCGGAGAAAGCCGATGGGTTCAGACGACATTTTTCACAGCCCCTTTCTCCGGCCGAAAAATACTTGGGCCCCCGCAGTGTGACGAGGTCATAAACTTACTTTTGCGTGAATGTAAATGAGAACTACGAACATCCTTCTCCACTCAACCCAATTCACGAGGACTGGTCACAATCCTTCTCAGTGTTGCTTGAGTGCTGTTCGTCTTCCCCTCTGAAACTGACCTTGAGAGCAGCGAGTTTTATGACTCGCATCCATCTCATGGTTCTTGGGAATATGTTTTTGGATCTCAATACTCCTCATTTCTTTTTTTCTTTTATATCGCCAATACTCGGTTCGTTCCTCCCCCTAGGTCAATCCCCCTGTGGTACCCTATACTCACATCGTCCCTTGATTGCGGGCTTTCCCGGTCCGATGAGTCGTCTTTCTTCCTTTCGAGGTCCATCGGCACCTTCATCCTCCCCCGTACCTCAAAACCCCAAATCGCCTCCACAAAAGAAGAAAAATCAACGCTCTTCTACCCAACCTGAATCTCCTCGTCGCCACAATGACACCACTGCAGCTACAAGCTCATCAACCGGCGCGAGTGGAGTGGAATCAACGTACCATCGAAAAACGCGATCGCTTTTATCGGAACTAAAGAATCTCGCTAATACTTGGGATGATCTCGTTCTCATTGATGGGATGCGCTCTGCNTAGGAGCTTGGTAGATACACGTACTGAGTTAGAGTGAGTTCCCTCTTTACAGAACTTTTGGGTGTGGTTTATGGAGCTAAGCCCGCGACTCTGTTTTTAGGAACGTTTTGGCTTTGATTCCGGATCGTAAACCACATTATCACCTTGTGGGCGAGAAGCTCGCGTTCATGGAAAAGAAGGTATCCGAACTCGACGCTATTGTTGTGAAATTAGTGAGTACCTTATGTCCTCTCCCTTTCGCGTTTTAAGCCGGGGTCGCGTAGGATAAGATTTTTAAACGAATGAGCACGGTCGTTGATTCCCTCGAAACACTCTATTTTGAAGCCGTAAAGGCTAGAGGCTACCAATGGGTTGCCCAAGAACCTCTGTGGGCTACCTGGTCTCTTGAGAAATTTGGTACGCTTTTCCCTCTCTCATCAGCCGAACCCTTTGTTCAATACAACTACCACAACCTTAGTCACCTCCGTCCCCTCTATCATCCCACCATACCTTCATTCTCTTCATGAACATACCAAGCTCGTCAACATTCTTCGCTCACACAGTGTAACCTTCGAAATATCGCGTGATGCGATCAATAAATGGGTAGAACAGCCTCATCTTGAAGAATATGGATGGTTAGCAGGTTGGGAAGATTTGTGTGGCGTGGAGGTGGAGAAGTGGGATCCGTCATCTTGACGGCGAGAGAGACCGATTGAAATCAACATGTTACACAATCCTTCTACTTCCTGCAACCCTTCGACAGAAGGCGAGCACCACCATCACGGACAACCGTCACTTGGCTATCCGCTGGTTTTATGTTTATCGTTCCTTCCCTAGTCACGTAGTCGCTTCCGCGCGAGATCTACGTATAAACTCCTGCCAAATAGTACCTACGAGAACCGCCATCATCGTCTCTTTCCCGCCGGAAGTACCTCAGCATCATGACACTCGATAAGATAATCCTATTCGGAGTTGGAAAGCTTGGCATGATGATGGTCCAACAGCGGCTTTGTCCTACTACTATCATTGAGCGTCTTGCTGCGACATATTTCATTCGTGACTCAGAAGATTACTTGCGTGGCCATCAAGTGGCTAGAACGCACATAGACGACGCCTCTTAACTACGCTCGAATCACGCTTCACCTTCCGCCATGTCTGACGGCGCATCGCTTGCGGAGGTCATCGCAGAACTAGAAACCGTCAACGCCAAGCTGGATGGGTTATTGGCTCGGGACAAGGATCTCGAAACGCTCATAGAACAAATGCAGCGTATGCGCTCCCCAATTCACGACGAAGTGGCCATACTCGAGGAGAGAAGAGCCGCTCTACAAGCGCGTCGGAACCCATCAAATAGACTTCCGAACGAACTACTTCTTCACATCTTTCATTTCTACGGTTTAGTTTCATCGTCGACGCACGGGGGACACGCGAGCTGTAGACATCCACCACTGATTCCGTCACACGTCTGTCGCCGCTGGAGGGAATTATGTCTCGAGTCATCCGCTTTGTGGCGTCGCATATCCTCCAGCCCTTCGATGTCCAGTTTTTGGCTCACAGAATTATTTTTGCAGCGTTCAGGTCAACATCTCCTTGACTTTAGTCACGGTGTTCCCAAAGACACCAACGTGAACAATGGCACGACGGCTGTTCAAGCCATAGCGGAAATCCTTTCCATCCTTCCAGAGCATGACGCTCGCTTACAGTTCCTAAGCTGGGAAGGCCTTGAGCCTTCCCATATTATTCCTCTGATTCCCCTTCTCAACAAGTCCACAACATTCACCGCGCTTAGAACGCTTCATCTGGCCCTCTACGTCCCTGATAAATCCAGCCACCCCACCCGCCACCGGGACTGGACGAATCTACCAAATTGGTCTTCGCCACTACGTGATTTACGCTTAGAGAATCTGAAACCCTTCTCCTTGTCACCCTGTCTATACGCGAACCTCCGCCGCCTGGAAATCGCGTATACTCCCCCACTCTCGTCGCGACGGGGTCGCACCGATTTCGCCAGTCTTATGCCCATTCAAGACTTCTGTGACCTATTACTCGCCGCGAAGCACCTCGAAGCCCTCGTCGTGTCCCACGTGAAGCTCTCCTTTCCTCCTCGTCAGACAACTTCCCCCACTAACAACGCCGACTCGGTAATACCCCCTGTGCAACTGCCAAAACTGAAGCATCTTGAATACAATGGCCACCTCTCATACCTCGACCTTAGTCGTTTATTGGCTCGTTTATCATGCCCAATGCTCCAGGTCCTCGAGGTTGGTTTGGACACCCTAGACGACCATTCCGGAAACGCGTATGGCACCCTTCAGCTTCCTGCCCTTAAGGAGTTCTTCATCGAAACGTCTTGCGATCCACCTTTCCGATCTTCATGTCCTACTTTTTCTTTCGCCTCTTTGGAGCACCTTGAAATTACCAACACGCGATTACGACCTGGTTCGTCAGATTTTTGCCCTGAACTTCTCGTCCTCCCCCGGCTCGAATATATATTCCGTCATCCTCGACTAGCTCATCTTACTCATCTCACGCTGTCACGCTTCAAGATGACTCAGGAGGAAGACGCAGATGGACGGTTGATCCTGTGCTATCTCCCAGCCCTTAGCTCTCTAAGCCTGGATAATTGCGCGGGAGTAGGGATGATATTGGGCTGTCTCCAGGAACTTTCTGTTGTCACCTTTACGAGAGGTGGCCAACGTAGCAACGACAAGAAAATGAAAACTCTCGCAGCTGACTCAAGGACAAAGTTCTGCCCTACTTTGGAAGCCCTAGATATCTGGGGATGTGACGATATGGTGTTTGATGACTTGCGAGCTGTCGTGGCTATTAGGAACGGATTTGGGACTGTACAGAACTCGGGTCCGGATTCGAACGCGTCATCCAGCCAGGACCATCAGAAGCTGGGCAAGGCGGTTGGCTGGGTGAAGCCTACTGCTCCTGCTCATGGTACTACACCTACTGGGGGTAGCGACCACGGACATGTTGCGATGAAAGCTCCGAAGAATGCCGAAGAAGGTGGTAGTAAATCTCGTGACGGGCAGGCACCTAGGATCATTAGACCTTTGAGGATTGGGAAACATCACCCCAAGAAACCAGTTGAGCCGGTCCATGGTCAGGGTAGGAGTTGGTCTCCCTTTCAGCCTCATTGTCTTTCTTCTCACACGGACCAACATGCTCATTCCTTTCTTAATGTAGGTGTCCTCGTGAGCACCCCAATCGTACCGGCCATGATTGACCATGTCAGGATCGAGGGGTGTAAACTCGTTACCGAAGACCAGGCTTATTCTCTGAGAGACGTGGGTGTTCTAGACGTCCTTTGGAAAGCGTAAACAGGCCATTTATGGGTCGCATCATGCATACGAAACAGTCCGTGACCTCTGGTCCCTGTGTTTCTCCCACTTTCTCTTGGTCTTGGTCCTTTTATTGATACGAACCTCACTTCATCCCTTTTCCTTTCCTTTATTCTCGGAAACATTTTGCATGCCTTCTTGAAATTGTTACATAAGATAGATATCGTATAAGTATAATCCACTCCACATGCATTGGATTTTGGTCCTCCTTCTTGGCACGAAGTTAGTTCGCGTGATGTTCCCAGACGCTGCCTTCTTCTTGGTGGAGTCGCTAAGAAGGAACAAAAGAAGTCAGCCAATTTCATTTACAAAGAGCTCATAAGCACGAAAATCATCGCGAAAAACTCACGTTAGCTTCGATGGGCGTGTTCTTCAGGGCCTCCAGAACGCCTTTAGCCGACCACGCCTCGAGCGCGGACACTTGTTCGGGGGTTATGAACGCCTGAGAGGTGCGTGAGGCAAAGACAAGCTGGGCCGCAGCAGCTTTGATGACGGTATCATGTCCGGCTAGAACCTGTGGAGAGACGGTCTGATTGGACGTGACTTCTTGATGAACGGTGGGTGAGACAGGGTTCGTGGTGAGTGGAGGCTCAGCCGGTTTCAAAGCGGATTTTCGTGGGCCCCAGCACGCTGCGAGGTGGTACAGGTGGAAGGTCTCCATCTAGGAAAGAAATGAAAAAAGGGGAGAAAGTCAAAATCACATAAAACCATAACGAGACGGTCGACCATGCGAACCGCGGTTCGAAAGGGTAAATTTAGGCAGGGGAATTACAGGAAGGTCGTAGCCGGGGTAGAAAGACTTACCTCTAATGTAGCCAGGTCGTGTGATGACGATAAGAGTTGCTCAATCAAGTCCTCATTGTGATCCGGGAACGATGTTTGTCTGCCCTGAGACGAATAGAAGCTGGTAGAAGGGAGGGTGGGGATGGAAGGACGGAAGGATGGGCGAAGGGGGTGGTGGTGCACAGTGGTACATGTCACGCATCATCAGTATTTGGGATGTTGTGCATGTGGGATGGAGATTGCCGTAAAGACATGACTCTCTCTTACCTATCGGCGGATGCATTAACTGTGCCCGTGACGATGGTGGTGTCAGAACCGGAAGGTCGAACAGCCTCGAGAGCCTTTTGGACCTAGAATCCCCATCTTCAGAGACCCCGAAACACGAGCAACTCATGAGATAAAACGTTACATACCGCCAGATGAAGATCCGGATCAGCAGAAACCTAAATTGTTTTTGGCGAGAATGCAGTCAATATTGTGTGCATATGCGGAGGGGTACATATCGAGAATGTAAATGAAAAAGGGATGAATTCACATACAGATTTGCTGATGCGATAGGCCGGTTCAGAGCATTCGTCTGGGTTGATGAAGTCAAAGTCCACGTTTCGAGATACGTTTACGCAGGCCTTGGGAACGACGATAGAGCCGACTGGAACATCGATGAGCGCTCCACAAGATCCCAGCCTAAACCCGTAGATGTGGGTTGGGAAATTTCATAAACGAAAGGAAACGTCAGTAAGTAATACCGTACGGTCGTATGCGGAATCCATCCCTCATCATCAGAGGGGTGGGTGTGGGTTCGCTACGAACCTGATTACTACCATGTCACCACTGATGCATTCACGGACTTCTCTCATGAAAAAATCCATATTTGGACTCCCCATTCCGATGCTGACAATCGAAATCGGGATGTCTTTGTAACGACCTGTGATGGTTATAAAACCGCGTTCAGAAGACAACTTGAACGGTTTTGGTTCGTCATCGAGTAACTTGGCGATGGTGTCTGCCCGAGAGGGAGAGCCAACGGTCACCTTGGTATTATCGAGATATTAGTGATGAACAAAAAACCAACGTCAACATTGAAAACAGTATGTCAAAAAATGGATATAGACATACAATGCGATTTGCGACTTCACCCGGTCTTAAACCGAGGTGATAAACACGATGATCCGCAGTGCGGGGGAAATCTATGAGAAGCAAATGGGTGGGTTGCACGGTGATGAGTTACTACGATCCCATATCATCGCGGGATGCAATGATTGCGTACTGGCATCTGTGAGAGTGTCCTTCATTGTTGATGGAGATGGAGATGGGAGGAGAGAGCACGAATCAGCTTATGCCTCGTTGCCAGTCTCTGAGAATGTGTTATGCTCCGTTCCTCCCAATGTGCTTTGCGCCCAGGGTCACTGAGAAAGTACGGCGTGATAAGTTTGGAATCACATCAGCGTCCACAATCTCTTGGGCGCTTCGCGGATTTTAAAAGGAGGAAGGAATTAGACAACAACCCACAACAACACTGAGGACAACATACGCACCGTCGACAACGTTCGACTATTCTCTCCAACTGAACCACCTGAAGCCCCCCGACTACGCTAGAACGAGGGAGGGGAATGATTTTCTGCTCGAAAAAATCCCAAAACCATGGGAAGAAATTCCTCGAAAAAAAATACCACNTAATTCTTGATCCCGATTCCCGATTTATCGACGCATTTATCCATCTTTGCTCGCTATAACGAGAGAAAAGCGGTATAGCCCTTCGCACCAAGGAATTCCCAGACAAAAACCTCTGTGCAGCTGCTGTCAGAGAAGGTTCCCCCGTCTCGAAGTTACGGCATTTTTATGATCCCTAATATCCCATCAATATTACTATGCCGTCCACCCATGGACGTGGATAATAGGGTGAGCGTCCCATCCAATGGAGGGCTTCGAAAGAACTCACCGCATATGAATAATTAAAATCACAGGTCTGATTCTAGATGCTCGTTGAAGCAGGTTTATCGAAGGAAGCAAAGTCCTTTTGATGCATGATGCAGTGATGCTCGACGCCGTTGATGGGGGAGTGAAGCGAATAGATGCTCTTTGGCGCATTTGGTATGTTCTCTATGCTTTTTTCGTCCATTTGCAATCCGATTGATCCAGGGTTACGCGTTCCGTTCCGTACGGGATTTCCTAGGCTGTTTACTCCCCTTTGCACCCCAGGGGATCACCAGCGTCGTTCTGAAAGCTGTCCACGGATGGTGGTGTCCTCAACAAAGACAAACTCACCGCCCATTGTGCAGGGGATGGGGCAACGTAAAAGGCAACGCTCCAAAGCTCCCAAGAAGTTAACCTAGTTAGGCTAGACGAGGTTGGAAGCTTGATGATTGTCTGATCGTCCGAAGGGTCCGTATATGGTGAGTCAAACACGCAAACAGAAACTTCGACGAATCATCGAACACAGGAAATGGAATTTAGGGCGTTCATCGTCATCGTCATCCATCTTATAGCCTATAGCATTTATCAAAATTAACGACCACCAATGGTTACGTTTCGACGCTTGAGCGCTTTGACCTTCACTCCGAGTAGCATCACGCGACGCGTAGAAGTTTGGGATCAAGAAAAGCGCTATTTATACATCGTCTCTTGTGATGTTTTCAGGAGGTTAGGCCCGGTGTTCGACAAAGGTTCCAGGCTGTTTTATAAACAGTTAGGTGGACTGAAAAAGCAAGTGTCATCAGAAGGGGTGGAGGGGGAGAGCCAGTCTAACGTAATGCAACAAGTCATCTTTGGTTTGGACGTCCTTCTCACCCCTTGCGCCAGTGTTTCTGCTTTAGGTCGCGGAACGACGCTCGAAGCAAGGGCGGGACGGAGGGAGTTCGAATTGCTTGTCACTCCGACTCTGATAGCGGGCTTACTCCTCCCTACCCGTCCTCGCGAAACCTGGAACCAGCTGTGTGCGCAACAGAGGAACATCGTACACCAAACAACTTGATCTCTCCTCTCCCGTAGTCAAATTCCGGAATCAGTGTCGCCCAGTAAACGAAAGAGCGAAAAGGAAAAAAAACGAAATCTATCAAGCAACCTGCAAGGTTCGAATTTGATGGTCGAGTGTATCGATGCAACCTGTTGGAACTGAACTGATCGGAAGGTTGTTTGTGAAAACCCTAGGAAGGAACCCCAAACTGTCGCTTGAGTGATCGCCAAGTGGGACAGGGATGCGGATGTGCGTACCAACGACGGGACGGTTCGACGGGAATTCTAGACTCTCAAGGAGTTTCTGCTGGGTGGAAGGACGTGACCTTCGTCATAATATGTAAGCGTTGTCGCGCTTTGTTTGATTTGTTGTGCCTTGAGACTCTAGAAAACCACGTTGGCCCGCTTACGTCTGCTTTTGTCACGGCCTCGGTGGGGTTAGTGCCTCGTTTAGGTCTTTGTGTGCCGACTTTTAGCTNAAAAAACGGACTCGGGGATTTCGGGGATGTTCGACATCGATTTTCCCTCTACTTTGTCATTGTTTGGTCATTAAGCGCGTGAGCGCCTGTGCGGAATGGTTCGAATTTCTCCAAGTCCCCCACTACCGACTGCACCGATTCCACCAGCCGACTTCCTTCGCGCGTCGCAATGTCTAACGTATCTACTCCCGACACACCCAACGTCGAGAACGTACTCCCTCCCGCCTTATCGTTGCCTGCCTTTGTCCTCAGCGACCCCACAAACCCCATTAGTATCACTATCAACGAAATTAGCTCCAACAACGGCACTCAGATTCATCCAGAACTCTCCAAATACCTCATAGGTATTCTCGCTTGCGCATATCCGTACATGTGCAAGCTCCGCGACATGAAGCGCGCCGTCGAACTGGAGGAATTTTGGAGGGAGGAGTTTTGTGAGCTTCGGCGGCAGCACACCCTGTTGCAAGAAAAGTACGACGCGGTTGTCCGTATGCTGGAGTCTCTGTCCCCTGCCCTTCCATCAATATGCCAATTCCACCAAGAGTAAGTCAATCTCATCCATCCACGCAATCTACTCAAACGGAAATCATCCAGACCTTCTCCGTCCATATATCCGAGCGATTCTATCTCTCGTGTCTCGTCACCAATTCTTCTCTCCCGCGGGGAGACACCGCTTCCCTCTCCCGAATCCTCGTTGGCAGGTTCTCAGTCAGACTTTTCTTCTTTGCCCGTACCATAGCTTTACCTTTACTCTCTTGTACTCTCCCTGTTTTTATGCTTGATTTCGTGCTTTTGCTATACTATTTTCATAATGATATTTACTGAATTTTGAAATCCTCATCACTGCGAACTCGACCAAAATTCACTGAAATGCAGCCCAAATGTGACGGTGCCCTGCGTCCAGGTAAGTCCAATTTAGTCAAGTCCGGGCACTCTTTTAGCAAGAAAACCGGACTTGGACCTAAATCGGACAAAATCCGGCCAATGCGGTTTTCTAGAGCTTGAGATTGCCACGGATTTGTGACTGACGCTTTGTTGCAGGTCATGAGGCTCTGTTTCTCCAGACTTAACCCCATTGTCGCTCGCATACCCTCGGAACGTCGGGGGTGTCGTTTTGAGTAGGCGACGAAACGAAGAAAGAAGGCCCGTTTTCGAGGTTCGGTGTGGTTGGGTTGAGGTTGGAAATCGGACAGCGGTTCGATTATGGGTGTGTGAGAAGCACCTAGTTGGACGGGTTGCGAGGAATTCGTTCGGGGCCGCGCCCGCCACCAACACAGCCATCTTCGAAAGCCTATTGCGGAGGTCTCACGGTAATAAGGTTGGCAAATCACTTTGGAATCTGGAATAAAATCTGCGNTTTTTTTCTTCTAACTTTATTTGCCAACAGGCAACCGATCTGGACGCGTTTTTTTCTCGAGGATGTTGGACGTTCGAGTCAGCCGAAGAGGCGGGGACGCTGGGATACGTTGTTTGCGATTTTTTCGTTCGCTAGGAAAGAACTTGAAGGGGATTTCTCTTACCGCTGCCGCGTCTCCCGAAATATTGAGAGTCCGATCGCTCCGAGATAAGTGCTTGATTTGGCAGGACAGGCGGGGAATGAAGAGATCCGAAGAGGCGGACAACGATCTGTGGGTGGTTCTGACGACGAAAAGGCTAAATCCGTGGGCGACGCGTTGCGTGGCAAGGAATGAGTGGGGAGGACGGTGAGTCGAGGCCATTTTGGGTGAAACACCAAATGATATTTATTATATGTTTTTTATTTCGGACCTAACCGAAAAGAGACAGAGAATCTGGGCAAGATCCGGGAGAAAGGGAAAAGATTTGGCGGATTGTGGTGGAAAGATGTTGTGCCTTGTGTCAGCGGGTGTGCAAGGTAAGATCAGGAGCGAGCCCGAGCTCCGCGAACCAGATTCCCTCAAAATGATCATGAACTGGATTGGAATGAATTTCCTGGGATAGTACGTCAACGCTCCCTCCCTTGGCTTTAAACTCTGCGACATTTCCATCCCTCTACCACGCGAGTCACGTCTTTGACCACCAACGCATCTCCCCCTTGTCCTTCCTCTTCTTCTTCTCCTACCACCACCATCTCTCTCTCTGGCCTGCTCATATGAATCACTTCAATCCAGCTGCCTCGTATCCGCCGCACATGCTGCCAGACACTCTCGGTGCTCTACCCCATCTCGCCACCACGCCCATCGACGAGCACGGTTCTCAGTCGGGCTCAGACGATGGAACGACATACAGTGCTTATACAACCGTGCAGGGTACCGACTTGGATGTGGACGGTGAGTAGCGTATCCACATTTCGCCAAGACAGTTTCATGATCGTGTCTTTCATCCCAGACAACGCGCATTCTTTGACTTCCCAGAGTCTCAATGCGGACGGGACTCCAAAGCGACCAATGAACGCATTCATGATCTTTGCTCGCAAGCGGAGACCGCAAGTATCAGCGGAAAACCAGTCCATGCGCACGGGCGAAATCAGCAAAATCCTGAGTAAGGAGTGGAACTCCATGCCCTCAGTCAGTACATGTTCTTCTCTCCATCTTTCCGATGCCATATCTCTAAGTATCAGGACGTTCATTTCGTTTGCATAGGCCGAAAAACAATTCTACCTCGATCAAGCCAAAATATTGAAGGACAACTTCAACAACAAGTACCCCGACTACGTTTACAGACGCCGACCGAATAATACTCGAAAGAAGCGAAGATGTGACACCACCAGCCACTCAGCAGATAATGCGGCATCAGACCAAGGGGATGAGGTCTCGCCTCTCGGAGATTGTGAACCGTCGCCTGTCGAGGGCGAGCCTTTCTACGGATCCAATGCCTCCCAACCACGCGCTCCCATGGATCCCACTGCGCCTTTCGCTCCAAACGGGACCTACGAATCCCAATATGTGTTCCCCCCACACGATGATTCATTCTCCATGCCCGACCACCGTTCTCCATTTCATCTTAATCATCCAAGACATGCCACTCAAGATCCTCTGGCTCCAAGGTCCCCACTGAACGCATCGCATCTTTCCCAGTACTCGTTCCTATCCGGTCAAAGCGACCCCCGATCCAACCCGTATGCTTCTACCCATCAAGGCCATCCGAATGCCGCATGGGACTCTGGTCCGAGTGGTCGACCCCCGCCTCTTCCTTCGTCTAGCCAGTGGACAGGGAACAACTCCTTAGAGCGCCCCCTGTCGTCACTTGATCATCGATCCACCAAATTCCATTCGCAACACCAACACACTTCCTACTCCCCGACGAACGCGCAAAGCCCGAACTGGCCTGGTTCATCGCCAAGCGTCAGTCACGTCGGTCTGTCGCATCAGCAAAACAGCCACCAAAACGCCAACAATCACTTATTTCCGACGCTGAGTATGCCGTTCTTTCCGGACGGGCAAGCGCGTAATAGGGATCATCGGCATCATAGCGACAGTAATACGACGACTACGAGTGGCGGTAGCAATAACAGCAATGGCGGTAGCAGCAGCAGGTATGCGAGCAACGCCTCTTCCGGATCTCCACACTCGAGTTCGCCGTCGTTGTTTGATCCCACCACGTCAACGCCTGGAAGTAACGGTAACCCTTTGTTGGGTAGTACTGCGGCTTCGGCGGCTATGTCTGGTAGTAGCAGCAATGGTCGGCCTGACTCACGGTACAGCAACCGCAGCTTTTCTGGATCAGCTGGTTCACCATCATCAACCTCAAATGGGCCCGGGCCTGGAGGTTCAGGATTATCAAATTCGTCATGCCTTGGATCTTTGTATGCTTCGCTCACGCAAAGTCAACATCATCAAAATGGTGGTGGTGGTGGTAACCGCTATAATGGCAGTATCAACGGACATCAGCGAGGAAATCCGAATTTGACGAGAGGTCAATCCCATCCGCATTTGTCGTCGCCCTCCCCTGGTCCTGGCACCAATTTCTTGCATCTTCATCAGTCGACTCATCAGCATGTCGTGTCACCGACGTCAGCGACGTCACCTTCGCATTCTGATTTCTGGGCAAGGGAACATCAACCGTTCCGTTGACTCTTGATATCTTGTGGATGTGGCGTCGTCATCGCATGGCACCAAAAACTTCTCTTGCACTCTTCTTGCCAACCGGTGACTTTCTTTAGTCGCTCTTCTTTTCTTGTTCAGCTTTCTCTTTTTTCTTGCTCGTTTGTCCGTAATATTGAAAGTTCACCCAGCATCTGTGCATCTCCTCTCTATCGCTGTCTTGTCCCGTCCGAACCTTGTAGCAATTACTTCCTTCCTAGACATAATCCTCTCTCCTCTCTTACTATTCGTATTCTCTGTGTGCCATTATTAATTTAACACTGTAGTGCTGGACTCGCCCCCAATATTACTATTACCTAGTACTCGTTGCGTTTGAATACGCTCATCCTCCATCCTACCACCCCCAAAAGGGCTGTATACAGTATCNACCTTGTACATGAGTTTCCTCCTCGATCCTCTTCGCTGTGGCCTTGTTTTGCTTGTTCGTGTACTATCCTCGTCTAGATTCATCCCTATACATATCATACGCATCAACCTCTCCTTCAGGCTGTCTCATTTCTTCTTCGCTTCTTTCTTTGGGTTTCTTGGTGTTATCTTGGCCACTTCATCCTTCCCATCCTTTTTGCATTGTCATTCTTTCCGCGCGGTCGCCGTCATGAAAAAATCACTCAATCCCCACGCATAATCCGTTCTCCCAATGCCTTCGAATTTCACGGTAGGTATTGGGATTGACAAAGAAGTAATCAACGGACGTAAAACCATCATATCGGCGGAGACCAAAGGCAGTAAAACAACCTTTCTTCAGAAACCAGATTTCCATGCAGGGGCGGTAAATATCTATACGATCATGTCGTCGTTGGAGTCATCTATAGCCTCCGCACTCCGTGATACCTGCCAATCGCCTCCGAGAAAACAAGACAAATGCTAGGAATTTGATTCCGCTGTCCAGCCCCAAACAGGCGCGCGAGCGATAGGTCGGCCCCCGTCATACAAAACACAAATCACGCAAAATCAGAGATTTTTGGGTTTTTGATCCCGCGGCTTGGGAGCCCCAAGAGATCTTGTGATCGAGAAACGGCTACCCCACTTAACCGGCGGCATTGTGACCTTGGGGGTGCGGTGGGTGGTTTTCAGTGCGGTGGGTGGTTTTCAATTCAATTCGGGCTTTTCGTTTATGATCACATTTTGTGCTATTTACTACTCGTGGTCGAGACCCGGTGCAACTTGTGAATCCAATGTCCTGGTGCGAATAACCAACAATCAGCGCGGATTTTGAATACTTAATCTCTCGAGGCGGAAAGTCAGGTTTACTGGCGTGCCGCAGGGACATTGCCCGTAGACAATTGGGCCATTGCCTGTTATCGAGGTAAGATCGATGAAGCCGAATGCAGACTTGGCAATGTGACCATGAATCGTTGGGATGGACCGATAAGACACCAATCACGGACGAACCGGGCTGAAATTCTATGACTTGTTTAGCGTGAAGTAGACAACGAGGTTGATAAGTCAAAGAAGAGAATCTCGGGGGCAGGAGACCACCGTCCAGTAGTTAAACACATTAGATCTTGGAAGCGAAAGCCCTTCCAAGGGGGCGAATCGCACTAGAAGCCAGCGGGAAGGTGTGGTAAAGATCAAAAATGTTCGGTCATAGAATAAGCGGAAAAGGTGAGCCCAAAGGCAGTCCCGTTGGCCAACGTGACGTAACCCGTCCTTTCAGTATCTCGAGGCAACGAGACAATATGACAAGGAGACAGCCGTAGCGCGAGCGAAGAAGCTGGTCCATGGCGTTGCCCGCAGTGGCCGCTCCCCGCCCTCCCGCGAGAAGATAACTAGGACGCTCGGCTGCGCCACACGAAAGCTGTCGATCGGCGAAAAAGTCCATATCTCGAGCATGGCGCTCGAATCATTTCGAGAAGTAACCTCCAGAGGTGATTCAGCGATTCTAGGCGGGAGAAGGTGTTCAGTCGTCCGTAGTTTGCTTGTCTTCCACAAGTTAATCTTGGTCGTAAGCAAGAATACGCCGAGTAGAGCGAGTGACCCGTAAGGATCAAGTATGCTGTAGCATTTCGACCCTGGGTACGAAGAAAAMCTGAGGCATGCTTGGGTCATGACATACAGAGATGATGATGGTCAGAAAGAAGGAGAGAATTACACATTTTGACCGAAGACCGAAGCCTTCAAGCCAAGTTTCCGGWTCCGGCAACTCGAACAACCGTCGGTATCTATTATAAACTCATTGAGCGCTTTCATACCAGNCCTCTGTTCAACCCGGACTGCACTCGAAAGTTCACTGGACTCGACGCTCGAACTGGACTGAAYCTTGACTCTCAACYKTCGAATATGACTTCTAAGCAAGCTTTCGTTCAGCCTATCGCTGACTCGACCTCGATTTTCAAAGAGGACATTTTCAAGGGGAAAGTTCTGTTCTGCACTGGCGGTGGTTCTGGCATTTGCAAAGGAATGACTGAAGCTGTCGTTCGTGTCTTGCTCTCAGWTYTCAGTCTGATGATTTCTCTAAATTGCATGGRMATAGATGCGTCATGGTGCCAGCGCAGTCATCCTAGGAAGAAAGTAAGTCTTCCGAGTCGGATTGCTTCTGCRTGAACTAAGACCGTTCRAYCCAAACCAGAATTGACCGATTAAAGGARGCAGCMAAAGAACTTTCTGGAGCAACCGGCCAGAAATGTCTCCCTATCCAGGTGGACGTCAGGGATCCGAAAACGTTGCGCGCTGCGGTTCAAGAAACCATTGATACTTTCGGGAGAATTGACTTTGTAATCTGCGGTAGCGTATCTCCGGCTTTTTACCCTKCGGCAATGGCTTTGTGCTCAAACGCCGTTCTGCCTCATTGACAGGTGCTGCTGGCAATTTCTTRGCCCCGATTTCTAGTCTCTCTGAGAATGCTTTCAGAACAGTCATAGAAATYGATACGGTAGGYTGCCTCYCTCTTTCCCATCYTCTTGCAGTAATCGAACATACATTTCGGGCAGCTCGGSACTTACAACACCGTCAAAGCCACCATCGAACACATTCGTCGCTCGAAAGGCTCTTACATTCATGTTAGCGCTACCCTTCATTACAACGGTTAGAMCTTTGATCCTTCGYACCCCTTTCTCSMGTAWCTAACCTCATTTCATAGGGACTCCATACCAGGCCCACGTCTCTGCCGCAAAAGCAGCTGTTGACGCGCTTTCGAGTGTCATCTCCGTCGAGGAAGGACCTCATGGTGTCCGTTCCAATGTCATYGCCCCGGGTCCCATTGCGGGAACCGAGGGAATGGATCGCTTGAGCCCGAGTRCTACCACCCRTTCGATTCAAGAAAGCCTTCCCCTTGGCCGTTTAGGCCATATCAAAGAYGTTGCCAATGCTACTGTCTTCCTYTTCAGTGACGCTGCCTCGTTCATCACAGGCCAAGTCCTGCCTGTCGATGGTGGAAACGAACACCTTCGATCATTCGCTTTGCCATACCCTCAAGCCCTCCTCGACCCAGCAAGTGTGCAGAAGATCATCCCCAGACTGTGATTACTCTCGGSNNNCAYCTGACTATCTYTTTTGGAGTAGTACTCCMCAGCGAAGTCTTTCCCAGTCSAACCGTCTGTAACTGTACTCGTACTCRTANNCATCTTTTTCATTTTGTTCACCGTTCAGGGTTTGKAGTACTTACTATTGATGTACACACACCTACGTGGGAATGGACATACTTGAACACTGAAACCATCTGATCCACCGCTTCTGACGGTCGTCATCACCGGCAGCGAGACAATGAGAATCCGCTAACCCAATTTCTCCAGGCCCCCGCTTACGGTATCTTCTTACGGCAAATGCCTGTGAC
This sequence comes from Pleurotus djamor, assembly GCA_029747585.1. Classification (NCBI taxonomy): domain Eukaryota; kingdom Fungi; phylum Basidiomycota; class Agaricomycetes; order Agaricales; family Pleurotaceae; genus Pleurotus; species Pleurotus djamor. The sequence goes on along the minus strand of JAPEVF010000197.1, from coordinate 32,364 downwards.
ACTGGGGTTGATGTAAGTATCTCATTGAGAGTACTGAGGTACAGAGGCCACTTAATCACTCAGTCCTTTATTCCCTTCGCAGTGCAAGGGGCAGCTGATCGAGGCCTACTTCCCAGAGGTCAAGAACGAGGATGCGAACCAGGGAAGCCATCAAGTTCACGAGAGTAGTAGGGAACAATGCTCGCATGGTCCTCGGGTTGGAGGCGTTAGATGAATTAATTACACTCGACCCCTCCTTCTCTAAGCGGTCAAAAACGCTTGTATCATCCTCAGCCATTCGCATGCATGAGCGCTCCAAGCCAAAATGAAAACTCCTTGTCATATCGGGGGCTCAGCCGCATAATTCATCTCTAACGATCCATGAGCGGTACGGAGATGACCCGCCATCGTGAACGCGAGCTCTGGGAACAAATTTAGGATGATCTACACGGCAATGAAAGCTGTAACCCACTTGCGTACCAAAAGGACAGTAACGCACCCAACCGGTGATAGAATTGATGGCCAGGAAACGAACCCTACAACCAAATAAGGTCTTTACAAGGAGAGTTCCGTGAACTTGTCTCTTTGAGTCCTTTGGTGTTGTTTTCCCATTCGCGTAACGGTCAAAAACAGGCTTCTCATGAAAACTAGACAAACTCATGGTCAGTCTGTCTACTCACGGGGAAATCCACCTGACGTCGCGTACCTTGCGCTGGAATCACTGAGAAGCACGGGCAGGCAAATGACCTGCCACAGATGCATGGGACCGTGTTGGCTGATGTGTGGTGAGATGTGGTAGGTCCGAAATTTCGAGACTCGAGGCGATGAGTATGCTTCCCTGTGTAGCAGCGGCGTCCGCCAGTTCGCTGGATCAACTGAACTGGTGCGCCATGCGGGTCGCGAACATCAGGAATTACCTAGGAAGGTGAGACANGGACCAAAAAGGCCCAACCACTAGTCCCCCCCCCCCCAACCATCCTTTTCATCGATCTTTTCCAGAGTCCTGAACAGGGTAAATCAGCGGAGGAAAGGTGGAATAAACCCACACAACGAGTAACTTTCTGTGTGGAAAACCGATGACAGTGGTGTCCTCTGCCCTTAACCAGCTATTCCTTTTGGTCCTTTTCCCTGTGGTAAGTTTGTCAAGGCATTTGGAAGAAAGTCGAGAGTTGGTTGAGATGAAAAAGACGTACCGTAGGTACCGGGAGAAAGCTTGATTTACGGTCTTCCCGATTCTGCTCTTTGTCAACCCTCGGCCCATGCAGCGGATGATCATCGATCGGGAACGCGTTGGTGGCATGGAGAAGTAGTGGTGATGTATTTGGCATAACCCGAAGCAACCGATGAGATGCCCTGTTCTTCTCCTTGGCTAAATCCTTCAACGAAGCCTGGTCGTTCCGACTGACATGCCATGGGATTCTGGAAAGGCCCTGCCGACCCCGTCGCAGGGTAATACGCGGCTGGGGGTGGGAGGCGCTTTAGCGGGTAAACTTTGGGTTTCCGCATGTTCACTGAACCTCGCAAGTCGGGTTCCCCAAAATTTGGGCGGGAGAATATCGCTTGGAAGCTGTCCTCTTTGCGGACCCAAGAGGCATGTCGCATGGGTCGAGAACGAACGAAGGTCGACAAAATTGGATGGACACTGCGTGCAAGAAAGCGGCACAAGCTTTCCGAGGAATGACCGCCGAAATGCGACGCACGAATTCCGCGAGGGGAAAAAGGAAAGAAAAACAAAGCATCTATTTGGTAAAAGAAATGGTCAGAACCCAAAAGGCCACTTTGTCGCCACCAAGTACGACGTGCGAGGTGATTGTAAAAGGGTCGGTGGCTTTTAGAAAGGAACCGAAGGATTTGCTTCCTGATTCATGATGGACAGTGACGGGCTACTTCGAGGTTCTCATGAGCGCTGCCAACTGGGTAAACATTGGTTAGAATCACTAAAGCTTACTTGCATTTCCTCCCTGTGTCGGTGTCAGTTCTCAAGCGGAGGTATTTTTCCCTCCTTCTAGGCTCACTGAAAAGACACCGTCAGGACAATAAGGTTCAAAGAAAGTTTTGACACACTCACATCCCGAAGTCGGTTGATGCGGACAAATCAGAATGGTTTGATCGCTTCGATTGTGGGGTACGCCGACCGGAGAAGCCGAGATTACTAGCGAGCAATGCTCTGATTGGGTGAACGCAGAAGTCCCAGCTATGTCGGCGAGGACACGCYCAATGTGATGTGGCTCCGACTCACCATCATGAGCAAAGAAGCCACCAGAGAAGAAAGAAGTGCGGGGAAACCACCGTGTAATCACCCGAGTTTTACACAGTAATCTCAGGTCCGAGATACTAAGCTACTAGCCGTAACGCCTTGAGGCAACACCGAAATGGTCACATCGTCCATGCGATGTTCGTGCGACTCGGTCRTTCAAGAGGCCGGGTATTTGCTGGTGCAAGYTAGGAGAAAGTCTACTGGGCATCGAGAGACTATGGGACGTAGTCAGCAGGTCACAAAAAGATAGCTTTAGGGGATAGGAAAYACAATTGCAATCGTCCTCGAAGGAGTATTCRCGGGAATTGTTGGGCTCTTGAAATACTGGCTCATGCATAGCAGCCCAGTGCCATAGRGTTACAGTGAGTGCGCACATTGACTGCTGGGGAACTATCTCTCAGACACCTCCAAAAACTTCCCAAGGANNNNCCTTGCCTTGGCAACCATGGGCCGGGAAAATGGCAAAGTCTCTGGGAAAACGAAACATGAAGGAAGCCTCAAGCCGCTAGACGAGGCCACCGTCACAAAGGAGGGCCTTGGATAGCCGTGATCACAAGNTGAAAGCATGGTAAAGCAGCCTCATTGCGTGTAAAAAGACAGGTACGACAAGGTGGGATATCTTTTGAGGGAAAAGCGGGATGAGATTAAGTGCGAAGTGATGGAGTGGYCTACAAGCTGAGGAGATGCAAAATGACAGGTACTGGAGGGCATGGTAAGCTCAAATTCGGGTTGACAAGACGCGTCCAGGACTCACNAAAAACRGACTCATGCAGGAATCATGAGTTCTCCCCACGTCCTGACGGCCACCACACCTCCAATGAACATTCCAATACCAGTCACAATGCTTATGTTCCCACTAAGCTTTTCTGGTGCCCATATTTGYTCCCGCATGAACCGAGAAAACCCTGATTCGTTAGGATCATGGGCAGCGCGGCGACTCTGGATTTGAGGAACGAAAGGGGGTCCAGCAGAGGCAGCACGTCGAGCCATTTTTTGTTTTACTACAAGGCTTGTCAGCTCCAAAAAACTGAACAACAAAAGGGAAGMACTCACCGTTGCTTGGAAGRAAACAGGAAGGATGCGGAATAGGAAACGCAGGCGCCTGCAAACACTGCGTCACCGAAACCTTCGATCACGTGTCAGCAGAGTAGCGCCCGTTGTTAATTGCGCCTCAAAATCAATCYAAACTTCRATCATCAATCACCACGAAATTGTTCATGGTACTGAAACGACCTATTTGCAAATAAGGCGAAACTGGAAACACTGTTATCATGAATTYCCACCGTTCGTANCCGACAAGCGCTGCTTGAGGAACCTGCGGGTCGCCAGCTCAATATCTCGCCTCCACCGGGGATGGCAGGCGCAATGCACGATGGGCGTACTTGTCTTCTTTTAGGAGCGTCCAACCGAGTCGACCACGTTGACACGTCGCTACCGTCTATGCATATCCAGGTGACGAAATAGACTAACTTGCACACTCATCTTTTAGTCGCTCCGCCAGCGCACTGCTGACGATCAGTGACATACTCGCATACCCAACTGATGTGGCAGATATATAGTTAGTCGCAGATGGTGCCGGTCTAGTTTAGCGCACCTCACCGACCGTCACTACGACTCTAATTTCTCTGTCCTTTCCCGCTTCGGCGACATGGTGAAACTCTCACCGCTCCTCAGCCTMACGCCCTTCCTTGTCCAGATTGTCTTCGCCGACCCCTAYCAGGATCTATGCGATAARTTGACGTCTCTGGGCTTGAAGAAACTGTCGGGATATCTTGCTGAGGTCAAGAAATCTGAGGGCCCGACCGCCAAACACCTTATTACGACTCTTACGAACCCTGATGTTGGCCCGYTAACGTTATTTGCCCCCATTGATGTGGCCTGTACGTCTTCAAATCATATCTCCCATTTTSAATACCACTTACCCGCGATACAAAGGGAACACATACAAATTTGACCTCAAAGACCCGGAGAAGCTTGCCAGCGTTCTCTCATACCATCTGGTTCATGGCCACTTCCCGCTCGGTATAGATGAAGGAATTCATGATCCATCATTTGGTGTCCCTCCAATCCTCCCACCGCCTGCTGGCCAGGTACCCCCAAAGCAACCACTCCCACCAACTGCACAACCATTACCGGGCTCRGGTGCTCCGAAACAGCCAGTTGTTCCTCCCTTACCTCCGACTCAACAACCGAATTCGAACCCGTTGCCTCCACAGGGGGGGCAGCCATGGGTCCCTCCAAACGGACCTGCGAAYGGACAGCCTGGGTGGAACGGCGATCCAGCTTGGAACGGGAACAATCAACCCAATGTTCCAGGTAATCAGCCAGGTTTTGGCGGGGAATGGCCGCAAGGAGGACAGCAATGGCCTGAAGGCGGTGGCCAAGGTTTCCCAGGTGCTAACGGAGGTCAGCCATGGCAAGGTGGTGGTCAACCTGGATTCAACGGCGATCCAAATTTCGGTGGCGTCTTCACGAGCGATCAAAACCAGAATCAAGAACAAAACCAAGATCAGAATCAAGACCAGAATCAAGACCAGGGGAACTCTGACGAACAACCGCAACAACCGCAACAACCTCCCCAAGCTCGTGAAGAACCAGCAGCGCCTCACACACAGACTCAACTTGGTTCGTCGATCATTGATTTCATATCTCAAGTGTAACTGATCATGACTTCTTCCTTAGCGATTGCTGGCAATCCGCCCATTCCTTATGATACACCCAATCACGTCATAGTCGGACGCACCACTCTTTTCAATCCTAGATTTGTTATGCTCGAAGGCATGGATCGAAGTCAGGTTCTAGCCTGGTCGAATGTTACGGGATCTGATGGGAAATACCGAATGCTTCATCAAGAGTTCGTCCCAGTTCTTCCTCCTTGTTATGCATGCTGATCGCCAGTATCCTTATAGAACAGATTGCCCTGTTCTCAAGATGACGGTATGGAAACATATTGTCATCAATGTCGTTCCGGAAGTCTTGCATATTCCTGGCTCTCTACCTCAACTCCTCGGGCGTCATGAGTTCAACACTTTCAAGGCAATGCTCAAGGAAACCACCATACCTGGAAAGCCATTCAAGTCAGTTTTTCTCGGTCCATTTTTCGATACAATTCAGTGACATCGGATCCAACAGTATGCTTGATGCTCTCGATGCTAGTAACGGGTGGGGTACCCATGGCTTTACCATGTTTGTCGTCCCAGATGAAATGGCGATGCAAGCCAAGCACATCATCCCTNACCATCGCCCCCCCACGATCCCCATGCCATGGCCACTATCATGCAAAATCACGTACGTCTTCTTCCTCTCACGTCCATCGGCCACAGCTGACTGTTTCACTCTTGTCACTAGGTTATCAACGGCACGACCATTTATTCGCCCACTCTGTGCTCGGTTGAATACCCCTTTTTCGCGATCGCCTCTTCGGGGGGTCCCCTGACTTTCTTCTCCAACGGCACGGGACAGTATGTTTCCATCAACCACAACAATGGCGGTCCCATGCATACCGCAAGAATACTCTCTACGGAGCTCGTAACACATAACGGCGTCGTTCATGTCATTGACCAGTTCCTGCTGAGCCCCATAAGAGATGATCTTGCAGCTGCCCATGCGTATGTCCTTTTCCCCCATGCATATCCCCGCCATCTTACTGATGTTGATGCTTCTGTCTCCTTGCACAGCTACGACCAAGCCTCGATTATCGCAAATCAGCAGTTCTTCCCGGAGAAAGGCCCTGTGGGGATCCCCACAAGTCAACCCCCCATGCAACCTCCAGGCATTGTCGTAAACAACGCCGCTCAATCGAGGCTAGACAACCTCTTCGAACTTGGTGGTTTTGACATAACCAGAATGGTTGTGGCGTTCAGCGTCCTGATGGGGATCTGGTTTTCTACAGCCCCCATCTAATCAAGGAGAGCTTTTTCTGTTCTTCTAAAAACACCGGTCTTCTTTCTCTGTCTGTCGTTTAGACTCGGTGTGTTCGGCCTTCGCAGCATAGCTCCCCTACCTTCCTTCCACATACGTTCACGAGTATCATACATCGCACCCTATTTTCTACGACACGACACGACGATGCCTCGTTTTTCATAACATACATTGATTATCCGTTTCCGCATTCGACATTTGTACCTATGTAGGACTCGCACTAGACTAATGAACCATGATGGTTAAGCGCTATATTTTGTTACGGATATGCCTACATTATGCAAGTATGGTTATCTGTTCGAAATTATTGCAAGAGAAGGCGATTACTACAGAGGTATCGTATGGTGATGTACTTGTTCAGAGTGGAGGGCAAAGTATCACAAGCGTGTATCGTATACTTCGATGTCGAGGTTTCTTCAACATGTTTTGATCTCGTCCGACTTGGCTACGGGCCGATAGACCCTTCCTGTGTACATTTCTCACTCGTGCTGGAGCTGGCTTCGGCGTCTTCAAGCGTGCTTTTCATGATGTTCTCCGAGCTTTGATTAATTGGCCGAGGCGAACCTATCATGGGGTGGCTTCGTTGTAAGGAACGAATTACTTCGCTTCCGGTGACCGCCATCTGTGGACGTGCGAATACTGGCCATGGAGTCTGCATCAACGGTTAATTATTGATCGACCATATAGAACGGACAACCACTAACCTGACTCGCCGTATAGACATTGTTGTTCATTTCAGATCGCAGCGAATTTCTCGAGTTTAACGTCTGCAACGGTCATACCAGATAAGTGGACGATCGATAGGTGGCCAACGGGGTCTATAGACTCACTAATAGCAAGGTGACTCTGCAACCGAAATGATCAGGATTAATATCGATCCACGAAATTGCTAGAAGTACGAACGTGTAGATCCTGCCCAGCGGCTTCCAAGTTGTATGGTGGCTCAGTCAAGAATTGGTCTATAGTTAGAGGATACAACCCACAAAGGCAAAGATGGCATGGTAGTTGGTCCCGGGCAAAACCGTCTAGAAAACAAGGGCACCTGCGTCAATACAGCCCACGTATGTGAAGGGGGGCCTACGAAGCAGACAAGATCCATCAACTATGCAAAGAGGATTTAATGATGGGTATCGATCGATAGGATGCTAATAATACGCTTACACAGAAGATGAAGCCGAAAGCAGCTGTCTCCACGGATGAACGGATGAGCCGAGTTATAACATGATCGGTGTCTTAGATGTCCAATCAGAGTCATACCATGGATATAAGGAGTTCGGAAAGAGTAAGGAAACATACGCTTAAACCCGGTGCGACTTTTAGAAAGATAGTACCATAAGATTGTCCTGTCATTGGTTGTTCAGAAGGCAAAAAATGGCAGTGGAAGAAGGGCCCACGTAATGGTGGCATCACAGAAGATAGATGTAACGAGCCAAGAATCTACAATTGGAACGAGGGTAGAGAAGTGAACGATGCTGTAGATCAGATATGAGTTCACGCGAAGCTCTGATGCGGCGAGAAGGACTTACCTCAAGAGCTCCAAAGCACCGACGGATGCCGCAATTCCAGTGGAGAGCTGTGCGAAGGAGAAGAAGAGCAATGCAATGAACAGCTTCCACGATTTAGCGAATTGATGGATCCGCCACGCCATGAATGCTTGGATGGGACATGAAGCCCTGTAACGTGGATATCAGTATCCGATGGTAGTAGTTGAAGATATTGAGAACGTCGTACAAGGAAGTCATGAGGGGCGTGTATGAGAATGGCCACGGCGCGGTGAACNAAAACGCGACGGACACCGTAATTGTCAACCGCGAAGTTCCAAAGAAGGTAGACGGACGCGGACGAGTGAACGGTGTCAAGGAAGAGAACCCAGTTGACGAGCATCCTATTACTGGTCAGATTAAACAAAGTGATGCAAGGTCGGCGGTTACATGCCTTATGGGCCTACGGTCATTGAACGAGCTGTTGTAGTAAGTGATGAATTGCATGACGCAGACGCCGTAGAACAAGACGTTCAGGATGACTGCGATGAGCACCGGGCCCAGCAAATGTGTAGCTTCCGACATAGGGCGCGAAGAGGAAAACTAGGCCACTAGAACGGCGAAACTGCTGGAGAACAATGAGAGCGATTGCTGGACGGCAATGTGTGGAGCAATCTCACCTTTTATACGGTCATACAGACAATGTTGTCATTGATTTTCACAATCCACAGAACGAGATTGGTGGTAACGACATGGTTTCTGAATGTAGCATAGCCGCGATCCTTGACGCAATAAGCGATAGCCATTAGGTAAAATTAGAGAACTCGGGGTAGGACAACATAGAAGGAGCATGTTGGTGCGAGAACTCGACAAATTTAGTGCATAACTGATCAAAGTTAAGCTCGACATCAGCATATCGATGTCAGGTTCAATGGAGGATGTAGGAATTGGAAGACAGCGGCCTTCCACTGACGCGCGGGAGCCCACTGCTTGGTCATGATTTTTGTTTTCTGGACATTTGGGCCTTGGAGCATATGTCAAATGCTGTAAGTTTGACGAACCTCTCGAAACCTTAGGCCTTGGGTACAAAAGCGAAGATCGGCGACACGCTGAGAGGCAGGTGAGAAAACGCCCTAGAGAAGCCTAATAGACCGATAAATTAAGTAGGACAAGAGGCAGAGGTTTAAAGGTGTAAATACAAGGCGCAGATGTAATACAATCGGAATGAAGATTCAAGAAGTTCAAGTCGAGGAGTTCAGTCGGTGACTTGGCTACGGCGTTGATATGTAGCTTGTCAGATGGCGATCCCAATCCCATGGTCTCGGCCCTAATGATTTCAGCAACTGACGTATGTTCCAACAACTCTTTGGGGAACCATGTGAACGAATAAAGAAAACTGCTGAGGGCATATCATGAGCCGTCAGAAGTGGAGCAAGGTGTTGCAGGGTGTTTCCGAAATCTACTGCTTCCGTGCATCAGGTATTCCTCGGAGGTAGGCTGTCTAGCGTCGATGCTTCGAAGAAACTCGTTGGTCGTCTCCCTCCCCGAGCCACTAACAGAGCCATGGTCAGCTGGGTTCAGTAAGGTGTCCTGGCGTAAAGAAAAATAGGACGTCCGTCGAGTCATCGCGCGAGGGACATTCTGCGAGGATGATGTAGGTCTCGTTACTTGGCTCATGAGGGAAGCAGGAATATTTGGGAGTGGGGGTGGAGGCGGTCGTGCAGTAGGCGACAAAGTATGTGGTCTTGAAGCTGAAGCTGAAACAGGGAGGCGCGTCCCGATTGTCGCGGAGCGAGGACGAGGCACGGAAGGAGGAATCTGCTTCGGTAGAGCTGGCACGGCTGGAATAGGAGAGATGCGCGATTGAGAGCGGGCATGCTTGTGCAGGCAGGTGGAAGAGGCACGGCGAGATATGGAAGGCGAAGCTGGAACACGAGGTGATGATGGGCCTCGATGAGATAATGGTGATATGGGAATCGCCAATGGGGAAGGCCGCTTTTTCGCAGCTTTCGGGGTTACAGGCGCGTTCGAAGAAGGGGCGGTGGCGTGCATCGAGGTGATCACATTGGTGGACGCTCGAGGAATGCACCTCCCGAATGCCACACTAGTGGATGAAACTCCCCTTGGTTTAATGAACTTGCCGGTACCTCGTCTTAGCAAGTCTCTCGAAGGTAATACCATTCGCGACCCGAACGTTGGTGTCCCACACCGAGACGCCACTTCATGGTGGGTTTCTACGGATCTTGAAGCGTGATTGGTTGGGGCTGTGTTATCGTTCGTAGATGTGAAGTTGTCCAGGGCGCCCTCTGCCGGAATAGGCACAGGAACGGCTACGATGTGCCCGAAAAGAGAGCCAGGAGCATGAGTCACCTTGGTCACCCTCCAGCCTGCTGAGCGAGTAAGCGCGTCGATTTCGCGCAAAGTACGCTCTTGGCTATTGAAGGTAACTTGCATCTAAATTTCCATCAACCGTGGGCATCACCAGGAACAGGCGTGTGGGCAGAGGGTTAAGCGGGAATAGAGGAAAGAGGTTAGAAAACTCAGGGTGACCAATGGGAAGAGAGGAGTTTACCGTAAGGTCCATCCAATACGCGTTTGCGCTAGCCTTCCCCAAATTCGCCAGCAGAGGGGCAGGGGCTAATCTTTGTCCCCCTTCAGCGCCCTCGAAAGTGTAATCTCCACCGCCTTCTTCTGATTTATCCTTGGGAATCGTACGACGGCGAGGAGTGCCGGTGGTATCGATAGGGCTATCGTCCTCGAGGTCGGGTATCTTGAAGTTGTCGACACAAGCCATTGGAAGTACGAAATCGGCAATAATAAGACGAGTATGTTCGTTCGCCGCTTCTCGTAACCTGAGTAGAATTTTTCTGGCGTAATAATCCGACCAATCATGGAGAACCACTCGGAGCAGGAAGATCGCAGGGTGCTTGATTGGCTGAGGTGTGAAAAAATCGTGAACTTGAAACCTCGCCGTCCCGTTGTCCAAAAGTTCCTGACATTGCGATCGCCAAGCCTACGTGAGGGGATGAATTAGTACAAATTCCGAGCGTTGGTCAGGAAAGACGGAGCGAAAAATTGACTTACTTTCTCTCCCATCTCCACAACGACGGGTCGGTCTTGTATAACGAATTCGAAGCCAAGATCGATGCCGTCTTCACCGCGGGTAAAGGCATTGGCCAGTAACATCGAGGTGGAGCCAATCCCCCCTCCTACATCGACGATGGTACTGCCGTAGGGGAGAGATGCCCAGTCAAAGCCTGCGTAAGGGGAGGGGTGCGTCAGCAACGTGCCACCAAAAAATCCAAAATTCGTAACCAGCTAGGAAACCCGCATTGACACGAGCGCAGACCCGCACAGCCGGCCAAAGGGGTCAAAACGGCCGAATATGGTTATACTGAAACGAAAAGGACAACACAAACCTTGCAAAATGGCATACGGAGCCTCCCACGACGCCGTCCCAGTCATAGCTTTGCCGAAGCGTTCCAGCCTGAATCTGTTTGCGCCGTGAATAAGACTATCATTCACATGGCCCGCTGATGTAATTGGCTGCTTGAAGGAACTTTTTCTAGACGATGCCACATCCTTCCCATTCATTACCATCGTGGCCATCTTCGTCCCGGGTCCAAGCTCGGCTCCAAAGTTCCTTCCTGATAGAACAACCCCAGAATCTTCTCTGAGGTTCGTATGACGGACCAAGGATTCAACGGAGATTAATTCGACAAAGTAAAGGTGTCACAACATTGAGTCAAATCAGGCGAAGATAACCTAGATAAATTTGAACTCACCCTTCAAGCCATGCAAAGAATCCGGTGAGGGTATCAAAAGCAAAGTTGAACGGTGCGTGTGTGGGCTCCCGCGAGAACTTTGTGCGTTCTGACAGATACCATGCTTCCGTCATGTAAGCAGCGGACTTGAATAGCTCGTCTGTGCTGTAAGTAGATGCTCGTTAGACCCTCTAGTTCCTCGGAGAGCTCGGGGTCACGATGACCGATGCCGTACCAAAGTCCAACAAAAGCCGCGATGCCATTTGTATCTTCGTACTTCTTCTCAAGACTAGATRGTTCAAGAAAGGAGAAAGGGTCAGTTAACGTGTAGATAAAGGTGGAAGCAAGCAATCTGGAATCAGCCCAATATGGCAATCGCAAAAAATAACTCAGGCGCTCAGCAACGGTGGTGAAACTGATTGACCCTGTCCATCAGCGAGATAGAAGGTGTGTGCAGCATGAGATCCGTGGAATGAGGGTCTTTCGACGCGACGCATCGGACGCGGTTACCTGCGGACAGCGATGCACATAACCCCCAATGCGGACCCTGACCTCGTTTACATCCAAAAACAGGACGAAGAGAAGAAAAAGCTTAAGTGATTAGACTTGAACAGCCCCATCCAGTGTAGCACGACTCCCCACGTACGTCCGCCTTATAAGAGAGTTCTCGGACAGAAGACAAAAGTAGACTGGGGAATCCRAGACAACATGGAGACTTACGCTTCTATCTGACCGTCGATATGACGCTTGGTGCTAGGCCGTGTGAATTCTGTATGGCTTGGGTTATCGTTTCCGTTCTCTCCAAGCAGCCACGAAGGTGGCTTTCCGGTGTCGACCAGGGAGGATATTCTATTCAAGGCAAATACGTCCGGTTGAACTTCGCGAACAATGTGATGGGTGGCGAGGAGGCGCAGTACGTGAGCTAGGATCACATAGAAGCAATCACAATTCAATTTGGTTAGCTCAGGTTATTAGGTTACGGCACTCAAGACGAAGGGGGGTTAATGAAGGGGTAGATGAAGTGGAGCACAAGGGAGAGAAGAACGAAGAAAAGAGAAGCAACGCGGACAGGCAGCGTGAAAATGAGCNAGTTACGTCCAGGTTGGACCGCTGTCCATGCGATTGCCCGAAAGCAAAAATAGGGGACTTACCCAATTTGCCGGGATCGACTTTGCTCCYCTTGGCAATCTTATCGACGTGCAAACCATCAGGTCCTGCTTCACCAAGTATCTCGGGGACATGGGCTGCTTCAAACAGGCGCATACACGCAGGTAAATGATACTRAATCATTAAAAGAGGGTTCAGAGACGCAAAATCAGGGTAGCTACGCAGGACGTACCTGCATAACGGCATCGCAAATGGTGAGAAACGGGCTCTGAACCGTCGCAGCGAGTTGGCCTGATGCAGCAACGATGCGAGAAATAGCATTGACGACGGTGGGATGCGACGAATTCAGCATTTCCGCCAGTGATGTCGAATCGTAGACCGAGTCTAAGGAAGGAAAGTCGAGAGAAGGTTGATAGGCAAAGGAGTTTGGTCGCGTTCCATGCCAGCTATATGAGCTCGCAGAAGGCGACGAGGGAACCGGTGAAGCGTACGACGACGGATGATATGTCCCTTGCGTAGAATGTGAGCTGCGTGTACTAGAGATACTAGGCGAAGGTTTCTGTATGTGGCTGAAGGATTTGGGCAGAGACGGAACAGGAGGGGGATGTGAAGGAGGATTTGCTCCATCTCGTCTMGAAGCGTCTTCCTGCTGCTTCTGAGCCCTTGAAGATGGCGAGAGTGCCGCCATAGATTGCCAGGTTCGCAGTRATCTCTGCGAAGAGGGTGGGGATGGCGTCGTCGGTGTCATGGGAGCGGTCGTCACTGGACTTGGCGGCGAATCAAACTCTTTCAAGGGTAAAATATGGCTTTCCCTCMCTCCAAGACCGTGCCGAGAAGCAGATTTCTTGAATCCTTTGGGCGAAAATGGGGCACCAAGACCAGCGATGGGGACCGTGTAGTCATCCCCATCAGCATGAGCTAGGACATTTCCATCATCGTCACGAGCAACGACCTCATTGGGAAATGGTTGGAGRTGACGCAGGATATATTCTCGATGATGATCCGGCGTAGATGGGGTCGTTGGGGATGGAGAGGGCTCTGAAGGGTCACCAAAGGCACCAGAATGCTCAGCGTAGACTTGTTCGATTTCCGAAATCGCGTTTCCAATGATGGTATGGAGATCTCGTAAGACCGCAAAAGTCATTTCCAAGCGCGTCGAGGAGCGAAGAGTACTTTTCTGATATGATAGCGCGACGCGTCCTCTAGTTCCCTGAATAATCGAAGGACCTAGAGCTCGTTGGGGGCCACGACGGAGGAGAATGTGGGGGCGGCAGAGGTGGTGGTGGTGGTGGTGGTAGGGGAAGAAGGAGAGTTTGGGCCTGTCACAGACTCTACCAGCGACGTTGGACAGACAAGCAGAGGGCGCGATCGGCCGAATTTGACAGTTGGTCGACTTGGGCTTCCGCTCAAAGGCCTCCTCCGGGAAGCAGTCGGCACCGTTTGCTTCAGTCAGCTTCCTGGCTATGACCAAATATATACCATTTCTTCAAAAATAAGCTCAGAGTAAACAAATCAAGTTTGACTTACGTTTGCCGAGCCGCCACACCGACTAGCACCTTCGCTCAAGACTTGGTCATTATTTCGTGTCCGCTGGCAAAAGCCTACTTCCCCCGTCGTGAACGCACAGGGTTCCACATGGTTGATATACTGACTGATGTGGTGGACCCTACTCGACCGAGGGTACATTTTCGAGCGTTTGCTACGTGACCGACGGAAAACTTATGCGGAAGGCTGAAAGGGACGAGCGCAGATCCTGTCAAGGGACATCCCTTGGAACGCCATCAATCCAGCAAGCTTCGGCTCCCACACCCCATGACCTCATGGAACCTGTCGTGCACACCCCCAAGCCCAGAGGGTTTGACCACCTCATCAACGCGACGGGCCGAGCATCACGAAAGAACTCGCAATGCATGGGGTCTACAGAGAGACTTCAACCGTTGAGCCCAAGGGCCCAAAGAGCGGAACAGAGCTTCGGAAAGCAGATAGCAGAGCTCTCGTGAGTAATTTGATTAAACTGGGGTTAAAATCGGGGTGACAGGTGGTTGTCGAATAAGGTAACGGTCAATTGGACAGATGATGCGTGTCGATAGGCATGCGAGGAGACTCGGGAGGTAAAGTCAGTCTTGGGCAAAGCAAACATCGTTTAGCGCCCAAAAATCCAAGCACAGACACAAGCCATGTAAAGCACGAATATGACCCAACTATGTCTCCGCGCGCAGTGACACGGTTTCTGGAGTTCTGGGGGGCGAATACCCACACCCACAACGGAACATGTTCGTAAACTGAATGACTCCTATCAGCCCCTGCTTGATTAGGGCACTGGTCATGTAACTTCCGTACCGCGCTCTAGGCCCATACCAAGCTCGTAAAGAGGGATGCTCAAATACGCTAGAGGACTAATGAGTCTGCATCAGAGGCCAAAGTGCGAATAGGCTCGGGATTCCGTCATGTAGAATCAATCCGCTAAAAATGCACCCACACTAATGAAGCCGCCGAATCTCGAGATCAAACGGCATTTTACAGCGGCCTAGATCAGTTTAACGGTGTCTTCAGTAAAACGTGGCCTCAACTCTGTGCCCAACCTATGTGCGGACTATTTGTCCCGCCCCTTAACATATAGGAGAAGATTCGTGGCACGTGACTTCCTGCCTGTATTCTACCGTGACTCCTGGCACCAACCATCCTCAGTCCTGCAATGGCGACCTCAGGCTTGCCTGACACACCAACGAGGTCACTTCCACTATGGGCACAACAAGACGCCGATCAGATACCCGACGACGTGCGGAGTGCGTTGGATGAGTACAAGAAGAAGGATACGACCAAAGGTGCGTCTGCAAACAACAACCTCTTATCTAGCTCGCTCATGGAACTCGTTAGTCGTCGTACGCTTCAAGGCCGTTGGAAATGCGCCAATAATGAAGCAAAACTTCTACAAGATCACTGCGTCCAATCGATTTCAAGCGGTGATTCAGTTCTTGCGCAAGGAATTGGCATGGAAGTCGGGGGATCCTTTGGTGAGTCCAATCACCTCGGAGGCAAATGTTTCCCGTATTCTCATGCCCATGTCAGTTTACCTACATCAATCTGGCATTCTCACCTGCTCCAGACGATACCGTGTCAAACCTGTTTAAGGCATGTCAAACATCTCCTTCCTCCGCGGCTTGCTGAGACGTTTACCGCACATAGTCTTTTGCTACGGATGGTCATTTGATAGTTAATTATAGGTGAGCATGGTCCTTCGTGCTTTCATGGATCTTTGACACTGATGACTTCCATGCCCACTTTAGTACCACGGCTGCTTGGGGCTAACTTGCGACGCGTACACTTCATGGGATTTTTGTRTARCATATACCTTCGGGGCGCTCGGKCTCTCTGATAATTAATACTCCRCACGCACTCATCGACCTGTCGCTGGCTCATCCGANGAGTRCTTGRRTATAGRGGATGMTATCTGTTGGATGATAWGAGATCYTGTCTCTTTYACTCTAACGCACTTTGCGCTTCACAACTTCGCCGGATTATGCTGGAACGCTCTCGGACAAGCTTGCTCCCGGAGGTTGGGGACTCTCACCATGGTACTCAAGCGATGCTCTATTTTCCCGGGTCCGATCGAGGMATGTCATTCAATTTATCTACGCGACGGTCTGCACATGCATCCCAGTTTTAAGCGCGATGKCGTCTGCGGYRCGGCTSGAAGCGTRTGTCTATTTTCTGCTGGTATCCATGAGTCACATCCAATGGTGTTCTTGYGATTGTCGCTCGAGGCGGCATGGACTACGTTCGCCGTCCATTTCATCCCGTCGTCCCGGTCGSGACAACTCAAATGAAACCACATATCTGTTCCCACCATCAATGACATCCAGGTGAGCTTGCGTTGCGATTAGAGGGGACTGCCGTTGTCTTGGGTTTGCTGGTAGARTCYYGGTGCTGGRTTCARCTTGWACGCAGACCATCTCGTCCAGTAYACTGGTAATTGGATGGCAAGCGCTGCCAGTCGTGGGGAGCGACTTGGAGCAGATAACAGTTGCSMAATGCTTTTCGTCAAGTATAAAGGCTGGGATTGAGGAYTGCAAACACCAWCGTCTTCATTGCGAGCCTTCYAAACCCTCTAGACRCCTTCTTTYCGAGTCTCATTGTTTCTTGATATGTCYTTCAAGACTCTCCTTGCACTTGCTTCTCTTGTCTTCACCGGTRTTGTTGCCGCACCTACGAAGCGAGCGACGTGTRGTGGYGGTAGAACGACCGCCCATGCATCTGTGAGCTRCCYCGCTGTTGTCTTYATYTGAKYCWKKACTTAWTGTRRKTTTCAGTGCTGCGTCTGGTTCGATGTTCTMGAYGACATCCAGGAGAATTTGTCAGTTTGTTTCCCCWGASTAATATTCCATYCGCTGATTGYATATTCCATCGGCCAGGTTCGACGGAGGAGARTGTGGTAAGCGTCACRCATACCAGGGATTCAACCYGCATACGACCTAACTCGCGGACTCRCTATCCTAGGCGAGGAAGTACACGAGTCTCTCCGAGTAAGCAGAACTTCTGTTGACTCAGCTACATCTCGTCATTCACACATGTTACCCATCAGCTCACTTTCCATGATGCTATCGCGTTTTCGCCTAAGCTATTCCTCCAAGGGAAATTTGGGTACGTKAGTTGCYTTTGTCCGCAKACGCACCGTCTCATCTAAGTTTCAGAGGKCTTGGTGCTGGTGAGYTACTTGGACYTTGGGGGACTGCATTCATCTAACCGCGAACTCTGAAGATGGATCCATCATGGCGCATTCCGATGTTGAACTYRCCTACCGTGAGTCCTCCACTCTGATGCTTCTGAAASCTCATTGGATGATTGACTTKTCCTGCAGATGCGAACACTGGAGTTGATGAAATCGTCGAGGAACAGAGACCTTTCGCGATCAAACACAAGGTTTCATTCGGAGATTTGTGCGTATTGCGTCCCCTCTTTCATCCCCAAAAAATCTCGCCYTTGACACGACTTTACTATGTTGTAGCATTCAATTCGCGGGCGCTGTAGGGGTAAGTAACTGCGCAGGAGGTCCACGTCTCGAATTCCTTGCCGGTCGCCCCAACATCTCTCTCCCCGCCCCAGACTTGCTGGTTCCGGAACCTAGTGATTCTGTCAGCACTATCTTGGCGCGATTTGGCGATGCTGGTATCACACCTGATGAAGTCGTCGCTCTCCTTGCTTCTCATACTGTTGCTGCGCAAGATAATGTGGACCCATCAATTCCTGTAGGTTTTCATATCAGCCACGTTTATCGTATGCTATTAATAGCTGACATCTCCAGGGAACTCCCTTTGACTCTACCCCCGGTGCCTTCGACGNCCCAATTCTTTGTAGAGGTATGTCTACTTCTATACTCTCTGGCCATAGATGTAACACTGAGCATGTATCTCTTCTGCAGACTCTCCTCAAGGGTACACTCAACCCCGGTAACGGTACCCATGATGGAGAGGTTCTCTCACCGCTCCCTGGAGAATTCCGCCTCGAGTCCGACTTTGCCATCGCGCGTGATTCACGCACTGCATGTGAATGGCAGTCTTTCATCAGTGAGTTGATAGATACACGATGTACCTTGCAAGCTTTGCTCAATCTCCTCTGCTCCTTATAGGTGATCAAGCATCCATTGTGACGAAATTCGAGAAAGCCATGGCAAAGATGACTACCCTGGGTCAAGTCCGCGCACTTTTGACTGACTGCTCAGATGTAATCCCCGTTCCCAAACCTCTCAATAAGACACCAACCCTCCCTGCTGGTCGTAGTATGGCTGATATTGAAGCTGCTGTAAGCCTATTATTTTCTGCTTCTTCACGCCCTTGCTCATCCTATCTTTGTCAAGTGTCGCGCTACTCCCTTCCCTGCTCTCTCTGCTGACCCTGGCCCAGTCACCACCATTCCCCCCTGTGTAAGCGGCTGAGTCTTCTTTGCGACAAACAGTTCTAACCACGCCAACAATCAGTCCTCCTTCGTAATTGGACACCAGAATGCACTATGTATCCACCGCTGAATACTATTATCTACTTAGACTTAGACATTGTCTCTTCATCATGATATCCATACCATCTACGATTGCTTGCCCAAATGCCGCTGAGTTTGGATTTGCGTTTGTTTGTACACCAACATATGACAAACAAACACCAGCCCTCTTCCTCGTACCTGTCTACTCGCGCATTGACCCGGACGCTTTGCTATATTCTATCCTGGCTGGTAGCATGATGTATTCCATGAGGAAGATACACGCTGACTCAGTGCATTGACCGGTGAAAGACTATTCGCACCGCAGGTCAGCGGCCCAACAAAGCCGATTCTCGATTTCATTGGTCACAGCCCTACGAATTTGCCTGGGGGGACCGTCTACAATGGCCTCTTGGTTTACCGGGCTCATTGACAGTCATTGACAGGATACACAGGTTCGCCGCTGTCGAGTCGGGGGATACCCGGAAATAGCCATTCTTCCTATTGTCCGACCGACTGAGACAATGGGCAGTTGCACAATCCGGAGGCGACGTCGCCACTTCCACAAAGAGCGAACAATTGATGCCTTCTCGGGCGTGGCTCCCATTCTAGGTACTGCGGCCTGGGGTATATAAAGCCTCAAAAATCCGAGACCCTTCTCTCATCCTCCTCCTTCCCTCACTCAGAACCGCTCCGGTTTTCCTTCCCTTCCGTCTAACGACATCTCTCTCATCTTCGTATCGCTGGGCGATCTCTAGACTTTACACATCTTCCTCGTCCACGACTATTTCAACGTTTAAGCCAGATTCTACGAAATCAGCATCAGCATTATCACCATGTTCGCCCGTATCATCCTACTCTCCCTCAGTCTCTCTCTTCTTCCATCCTTCGCTGCTGCACATGGATTTGTGCGCAAAGTCGTGATTGATGGCAAGACTTTCGACCAGAATGTCCCCAATGCACGCGCCGTGTCCGCTGCGACACGCCAGATCAACGATGTCTCACCCGTCAAAGGTGCCAACAACAAGTTCATGGGATGTGGTCCTACTCCCAATCCAGCGACGCTATTCGCTGCTCAGTCTCTCCAAGCTAACCCCGGATCAACGATCGAGTTCGATTGGGCCGGTGGTGATCAGGGCAACTGGCCTCACAACACTGGTCCCATGTTGACCTACATGGCCGATTGTGGAGAGGCAGGCTGCGAGAAATTTGATGCCACCAAGGCTCAATGGTTCAAAGTCCAGCAGGTTGCGAGGAAGAAGACTGGAAACAAGGAATGGGCACAACAGGACTTGAGTAAGTGGTCTGTTAATTTTGTCTTTGGCGCTGGTTGACTCATGTGCGTCATCTTCTAGTGAACGGCGCTTTCGCTGCTCTCAAGATTCCCGATAACATCGCTCCTGGAAACTATCTCATCCGTCATGAAATCATTGCCCTTCACCTTGGAACTTCACGCGGTGGTGCCGAATTCTATCCCTCTTGCACCCAACTCAAGGTTGGCGGTAATGGAACTGGCAAACCCAAGGCCTCGGAACTCGTCAGCTTCCCAGGTGCTTACCGTGATGACGACCCAGGCATTTTCTTCCCCGATGCCTTCAACCCCAATGCCGACTACCCTTACCCCGGTCCCCCCATTGCATCCTTCGTCAACTCTCAGTCCTCTAATGGTGCCAATAACGACGCTTCCAACAACAACGGCAACAACAACAACGGTCCTTCCAACAACGTCTCTAGCGCCCCAGCCAACTCCACTTCTTCCGAGACTAGCGAAGTCAAGGGTTCCAAGGGCTCCTGTCACCAGAAGAAGCGCTCTGAACCTGTCGTCCGCCCTCGCCACATCAGTCGGATCATGAGGCGCATGCATCATTCCTCTGCCCTCCACTAAATGAAGTTCCTGGTGTTCATCATTACCTCTACCTCTCCGATGCTGATTTGCGCAGCTGGCTCGCATTCGCTCTGTAATTTATGAAGTATTTACGATCACGTCACGATCCATCCACACTCACTTCGACTTCTCATCTTGCATGCCACTGTATCTAGCTAGCATTCCACGTTCYTTGTAGCTTACAATCGTTCTTGTTTGCGCACCCAGCTTGCGCCATGTACCTTATTGTGATACCTATGGTTTGAATCGGATAGGTACTGGAATTATTTGTAAATTATAATGGCTGATTTCTTGAAACCGGAATGTCCGTGGGAGATCTCATTGAACTCGAACATCAACATGTTTTCTTTGCGCCGTCACCACGCGCCACGCAATGGCCTTCATATCTTATGCTTTTGTTGTCTTCACCTCCAGGAATAACTTTTGCTGTCTACTCCGTTGTCGTCGCGTACAGCAAGAAGACTCTTTCGACGCGTGTAAGTGGCGTTCTTCAACACGTTTGATGACACTCTTCACAAAGTCCACTTCACCTGATGACCTTGTACCCTGGAGCGCCGTCGTGCAACCGCCTTAATTTAACCTATTGTCTTTGCTGCCTCTAGTCGACACTCGGAGCCTATTCTTTGGCTGTGGCTTGCTTCCAAGCCTGGGTGCGGTCGCTCCAGCTCTCCGTGGCATGGGAATAGCGTAACATGCCTTGAGGCAGCCACGATCGGTATAACCTCAGCTGGCCCTCAGCTTTTCCTATTCTTTTACTCGGCCGATGATCTTAGGCGATGGTTAAACGCTGGAYGAGGTCTGGGATGACGCTATRCTGTCCTTCCCATACCTCAGACAGGAGGTGTCGCAGGGCTAGGTTGAACCACAATCCTCGCGTGTTCAATCGGATCCGCTTTTCAGGTTTCATTGGCTATGCATATGGCCCAATGAAGGACGAGTTCTGGATCGATGATAGGCTTCGAGCGCCTGTGTTGACGTTCATACTCCATCAACGTCCGTTCATTTCCGACTTGTTTTCCCAACAGAACATACCCCGTGTCTTCTTTCATACTTCGTGGTACCCATTGCTGGTTCGATATGCACAGCCAGGCGTCAACCCAAGCGCCCTTGATATGCGTTCAAAGRCCYACCGTTCTCCCTATAAAAGTTGGTATTCAACGTMGTGGATGATCATTCACTCAACCCRCYAACGCGCCCCACTCCCCTCCCCCTCGTAGGATYCACARAATGGCTATCGTCGCGTCGCATCCACTTGAAGAGCCTGCTATCATTGTCCTCCAACAAATCGAAGCAATCCTCTTCCATRTTAGCGACCCTCACAACTTTGCTCARTATACGCGTTTCCGAGAGAGCGTGCGCCCTTTRTCAACACTRCTCCCAWTCATCCATCACGCTGTTGGTGGCGTCACAGTCTCTACCGTACACCAGAASTATGTGCGGAGACAGTTACTTGATGTACGCGAGAAGCTCTCGAATATAAACCGATCAATTCAAGACCACCGATGGGCTTTTGATGGGCAGAAGCTCCACCCYGTTTGGCTAAGGATTTTCTTTTTCACCTCKTCTGSGGAAGMTACCCTCGYAGAACTACCAGCTATTGCACTCAAAGTGTCTACGTTGTACAACGGGCCGGCCATGGAAGCCATTCGTCGGTAAGCGTGGKTACTCAGTCCNATGGCCTGACTTGACTCACGCGTTTGTAGCGCGGAYTCGGAAGGTACCCTCGTCGATRTACGAAAGCCCCCCGGTCCAACCATGCTATTTTCCCGTCTCAAACCTGGGCTTTCTGTTCTCAAGTCCACGTCACATCGAGGGAGTATCAAGGCATCAGACATTACTYCTCAGGACAAGATAATCATGTAAGTTCCTTGTGTTATTCACTTSCAYATGTGATCCAGTTGATTCATCCTGTTACCCCAGTCTCTTTGGGGCCTCTGGGTCCGGAAAGAGCACGGTTAGTTTACTGATTACGGACTGKTGAYCTATGCTCACAATCTGATTTAATCAGTTCATTAATACTGCTGCTGCCAAATGCGTAGCGGAAGTATCTGCATCTATGGATCCATGTACTCGTCGAGTTCAAGCATTTCGTGTGAACGATTCACTTGGGAAGCCTGTAGTTTTCATTGATACGCCGGGGTTTGATATCGAGGACGCGGGCGAAATTAGTGGAATCTTCGAGCTCACTGAATGGCTTTCTAACTTGTAAGGATTGGCGTTATCTCAGTCACTCAAACGTAGGACATATCTGATTAATATCCCTTGCTAGGCACAGACGGAATCTCTTCCCGTCAGGTCTCCTCTGCCTGCACAATATGTCGGCCAATCGAATTAACCCCGGCGTTTCCATTCTCCTACAAAAAATGTGCGGAAGCAGCATGAACATAGTCACCTTTGTCCCCACTATGGGTACGGAGCTTGCGGAAATCGCTCGTGAAAAACGACTTCAACATCTTGAAGAATATTGGAAGCCTTACGATGTTACTGTCAGTCCCTACGATGACTCTGCCGTCTCGGCTTGGAGTATCGTCGATCGCATGATAACTCCTCGCCCTTTGAAAGTGTCTTCAGAGATGAGCTCCGAGAGCCCAGGCAGGAGCCATTTAGGCCGCACTTCGTTGGGGAAGTTCCTCCTCCACTGGCTACGCATGGTTGCATTGCTCATCAAGAAACAACTTACGAGTCTCAAATCGCACTGGGACCACTTATCTTCCATGGAAGGGGTGGAAGAGACTTTGAGGAAGAAGCTCAAGGCTATATCAGCTTCCCTAGACGAGCTGAATGATACTGTCAAAGCCCACAAGCCCATCAAGAGTACTCCCCATTTCAGTGAACACTTCGACGATCGCATGGACTCCATCCATGCAACGACCTACCGGATCCTATTTATCAGYCAACTCACCACGGAACTTCAACACCTACAAAACRTGGAGCAACACGTACCAACACCGTATCTCGAAGAGGCACTGACGTTCTTCTCTGAAACTCTGGAAAGCCTCCAAGTAAGTTCATTCAGTCATTATTCACARCATATGATTCTTCAGCTTACTTCTACTTTCAMAGCGGTCTGAACGCCCTTCTATCCAGCTTTTCCGCCTCCTCCGCGATTTGTATATCCTTGCGGCGGTGACTTTGGACGCGACCTTACAAGGGAAACCAGAAGAGCCCTTCAAACATGTTTGGGCCCATATTTCCGAGTATGTTTGATTTTCTTTCGTCGTAGATAGTGCATGCTTACCGCCGCTCCCTCCGCCTCACTCTCATAGAGCGTTGATCAGGATGAAGCCGTCGATCCAACAAATGAACTCATCCAATGTCATGTCGATAGTTAGCGCACACAGACACCTTGCTTCATGCCAACAGATGGTAGGCCTCGCCTATGACATTTTCGACGTAAGCCACATATTTACCGCTCGAAGTGCTTTCACTCACCTTTCGTGTAGAGTCCGCGTGTGCGAATTTGAGCCTCGAAGTCCTCCGTTTGTCCCATTCCTTTTAGCAAAACGTGGAGAAAATCCTGCGCGTTGTTTATTTCCTGTATCAAATAKGTACTCTATAGCATGTACAAAATACTCTATGYACAAGTAGGCTTGAAATTGGCTCTGTCGGATCCCGGAAGTGTTCTCACTCACANNNCNNNNTCTCATTCAAGCGCCTTGAACGTTTGAACTCCCCCTACATACCTTCGCACCGTGAACCGAGCACGCTACAGATGCACGCAGCCTATTATACGGCATTACCCCAAGGAGGTTGGAAACAACATAACTTTTCACCCCATGTGTCATGCATCGTGGGCCACATGCCTTGAGGTTAGTTATGTGTTCTTCATCCCCACCCTTATTGCATTGCCAAACGGCGCGTCACTGACTTGGCCCCATATCGCTCTTGGATCAGNNNGNNNTTNNNNACTCGAACCTCGTTTTCTAATGTATTTCAATATTCGACTTCACTTGCTATGCCAACGCCAGGCTTCCTCGAAGTACCCGGATGCGTGCGACGGAAGTTTTTCCAAGCAACRACATTTTATGCGAACCGTACCATGCGGCAGGATATGTTACGATAGAAAGCTTCGGAGCATAGGTTGTTTATGGGGTCAGGAGCTCTGAATGGCCCGCAATACAAGAGAGGTCTGGAGGCACAGGGTCCTCGTCATTTCCCCCCAAACYTATCACGAACATGCTCGCGCACATACTGACGGGGGGACTTCTGGTCACCGGYGGTGTCAATGCCTTCGCTCCTCCARCGTTCTKGAGGCAGCAGTCTCTTCCACACACAATCAATCAAAACACCAGCGTCTCCAAGAGTTTCAACGTCGCGGCTTGCCCAGGTATGCTGGTCAACCTAGTTAAGTCTCTAGATATTGAGTGGTATTCATGCTATCTTCGACAGGCTATACGCTTCAAGGCCTACARTCGAGTCCATCGGGATTGACTGCTCGACTTGCGCTGGCTGGTCCAGCTTGCAATGCGTTCGGGAAAGATATCGCGAATCTGACCATTCAAGTCACTTACGAGACGAAAACTCGGTTCGTACAACTACCACTGAGCCTTGTTGCTGTCCATACTGATTGTCTCGATAGCCTACACGTGAACATATTTGACACCGCTGAGGAACAGTATACGGTTCCTGAGACCATCATTCCACGTCCTAGAACCGCTGTTCCCAAATCATCGGCGGACCTCGTCTTCAATTATGACCCATCGCCATTCGCCTTTTGGATTACGCGCCGTTCAGAACCACACGGCACTCCTCTCTTCGACACCAGAGTCTCGTCTCTCCCAAAGACCCCCATTCCTCCTGTGATCTCTTCTGACAACACGACAGCCCTGGACGCCTTCCCTTTGGTCTTCGAAGACCAGTATCTTCAGGTACGCCTCATTCATCTAGAGTACATGCCCGTCGAACCTCGTTTTAATATTACCGTGTTGATCCTTTTAGTTGGCTTCGGCCCTGCCTCGTGGCGCCAATGTTTACGGCTTGGGTGAAGTCATTGCAAGTAGCGGGTTCAGGAGAGACGTAGGTACGGATGGCGGCGTTGGTAGCGTTCAGACCATGTGGGCACGCGACATTGCTGACCCAATCAACGAGAATGTGTACGTCCCCGATGTCCGTCAAGCAGTCACCTTATACTCACCTTGTCCCTTTAGGTACGGAACCCATCCAATTTACTTGGAACATCGTTACGACGCAGCAACGAAAACATCGAAATCGCACGGAGTATTCCTGCTCAGGTAATCGCCCGTGTCTCTAGCATCCCGTCGTCATAATCATTCTCCGCATTTTTTAAAAAAAANAMACACAGTGCCGCAGGTGCTGATATCCTCTTATTAACACCTCCGGCATCACCAGTCTCGATCATTGAGTACCGAATGATCGGCGGTGTCTTCGACTTTTACTTTTTCTCCGGTCCCACACCCCAAACCGTCATCGAACAATACGGGGCTTTGGTCGGCTTACCTACTTGGCAACCTATTTGGGGATTCGGCTTTCATTTATGCAGGTAAACAACTTCCACTTCTGTACCTTCGTGTGCGAATTGAATGACACCAACGCGTGTAGATGGGGATACAAAGATATCGCTGAAACTCGGCAACAAGTGGAAAATATGAGAGCTGCAAACATTCCCTTGGAAGGTGAGTCGAGGACGACGGTGGATCCGGATGAAGTCTAATCATCACTTTTCTCTTGTGTTGCGTTTCGAAGTTATGTGGAATGATATCGATCTCTACCATGCCGTTAGAGACTTCACTGTTGACCCCGTCTCGTTTCCCCCCGATCAAGTCAGAGCGTTCATTCGCGAACTGGTACGTCCAGAAAAATCGATGGTTCGTTTACTAGTGTTTGATCATAAACTCTGTATATTAGGCCCAAAATCACCAGAAGTGTAAGTTTCTCCGGACATCTTTATGTTTTGGGTTATGCCGACAGTTTTTGGACACCTCAGACATTCCGATCCTCGATGCTGCCATACCCAAACAAATCAACGAAACGGATATAGTACGCATCAGCCCCTGATCCGAGGCGTTATTACTGAAGATATTTCATAGTATCATCCTTACACTCAAGGGACTACCGAGTAAGCGTCGCCCAGCTGTCCGAAGCATAACCATCCTCATACCTTTCATCAGCAAGGTCTTTATCACAAACCCTGATGGGTCAGAGTATGTCGGTCAGGTTTGGCCTGGTTACACTGTCAGTCAATCTTCAATTGCTCCAACGCACTCTGTTTGAAATCTATGTCCGTTTAGGTTTTCCCCGACTGGTTCGCAGATAACACGGAAAGATGGTGGACAGACGCATTGAGAAATTGGAGTTCCTCGGGTTTGGAGTTCTCCGGCATCTGGTTGGACATGAATGAAGCTAGTTCCTTCTGTGACGGGTCTTGGTAGGTGTTAGCTTTAAGTGGGGGTTCGCCCCCTCGTTTCCGTTGCCCTTCCCTGATAGACACTTCTTCATAAGTGGCACCGACGCGGATTTAAGCAATACTAGCCCACCTTTCATTCTTCCCGGCGAACCAGGGAATCCTATATTGGATTACCCAGAATGGTGCGGGATCGTCCCGTTTTAGGTCCATTGTTACGGAAAGCTCACGACATTCTGCACAGCTACAACGCCTCTGTCTCCGGTCCCAGTGGAAATATCACCGTCAATGGCCAATTAACCTGTACCATCAGTGTGGAGCTTACGAAACGCGGTCTGGGCGCTGGTGAACAAACTGGAGTCGACCTCAACACGCCGCCGTACAGAATACACAACGGTGATTATCTTACCTCCAATGAAATTCTCTTTAAGTTGGGCTGAGCTTGTTTGTAGGTTTCGGTCGTCTGTCTGAGCATGCTCTCGCGACCAACGCCACACATGCTGGAGGACAGGTTGAGCTAGATGTCCACAACCTTTGGGGTCTGATGGAAGAGATGGCTACGCATCGCGCTTTACAGCAACTGCATCCTGGTCAACGCCCGTTCTTGATATCTCGATCTACCTTTGCTTCGGCTGGGAAATGGACAGGCCATTGGGTGAGTTGTCGTCCCCCCAATGAACGTTTTACCTTGACTGAACTCCTGATCGTTGATGGTGTTTGTAGCTTGGTGACAATTTTAGCAAATGGCAGTACATGTATCTGAGCATCCAAGGAGTGCTACAGTTCCAGCTTTTCCAGATTCCATTCGTTGGCGCTGATACCTGCGGATTCAGTGCGTCTTTGTTGGGTTTTCTGAGATTCCCGCTGATCGATGCCGTCACCATTGACCTCGAACTTTAGATGGGAACTCGGACGAGGAGCTGTGCAATCGCTGGATGCAACTGGCTGCGTTCACTCCTTTCTATAGAAACCACAATATCAAAGGCGCCATCCCACAGGAACCCTACAGATGGGATAGCGTAGCCAATGCTTCGCGCACGGCGATTTCAGCTCGGTATTCCTTGTTGCCTTATTGGGTGAGTATAGCTTCGTGGCTCACAGAGCGAATCATCTGACCAATTGCGTTATTAGTACACACTCTTCGCAAATTCGTCTATGTCCGGTTCTCCGCCAGTCCGTGCGCTATTCTTCGAGTTCCCGAATGAGCCCAAGCTCTTCGGTGTCGATCGCCAATTCCTCATTGGGAGAGATATCATGGTCACGCCGGTCCTGACTCCTAACGCAACTTCTGTCCAAGGTCCGTAAACCTCGGCATTACCTTTCCATCGCCTTTCTATCCAATTTCATCACTGACCCGGGTATTTAGCCATTTTCCCTGGTCAAGGGTCCGCTGTTTGGAGGGATTGGTGGACGCACCATGTGGTGGACACGGCCAACTCGGAGACAATCACCCTACCCGCCCCTTTGGGTCATATCAATGTTCATGTCCGCGATGGATCCGCCATCCTTTTGCACGCTGAGCCAGGATACACTATCGAAGAAACCCGACAGGGTCCCTACTCTCTTCTCGTCTCTCTTACTCGGGACGGTAATGCCTTCGGCGACGCGTACATCGACGACGGCGTTAGCAACCCTCCGACCGCGAACACAATTCTTACCTTTACCGCTCTGCGTGGGGAGTTGCGCTTGAAGGTCAAAGGTCCCTTCGTTCTTCGTCAGCGTCTTGAAAGCATCACGTTGCTTGGTCTGCAGCGAAGACCCAAGCGCGTCGACGTTGCTGGAAGACTGATCAAGTCTTGGCAATATAACCCGGAATTGGGGAAATTGGTCATTGACCAAGTTAGGCTTGGTTTGAATCAAGATGCAAAGGTTACTTGGGAGTAAGTAAGTAGCGAAGTTCGGGCATTGATTTAGGGGGTTTGTGGTATTCAAGTTTCTCGCTTTTGCATACGCCAAGCTTGTACAGGTTTATGAATGTTGAACCCTGTCACTTCATGTTATGGTCGATCCGTTTTGAGTTGTACGGATGGCACTCACTGGATGAACCAACGCTGGTCGGCCGCCACACAGTTACCACCATGCGCGTTCTGGGGAGCTTGGCAGTTGAAAGCCACGAAATCGATGACGGCGGCCTTGGGCAGACAAATTTTGAGCACGGAGCAACAACCAACAGTTCCAAGGTTACTCACCATATCAGTGCGGCAATAATTCAATGGGCTGACATCTTGGTTTCGGAAGAACGTGGTGCAGCTCCTGTAAGAAAGGCTCAATGTGTTGTTTGTCTGCGAACGTCATGGGTTAGCGGGGTAAGAGAGGTAGCAAATGTTGAAGCTTACCCCAGTACCAACGGTGAAAATTTGGCCTGGAGAAAACGGTTCAGACGATGGTTTAGGACTCTCAGGAAAGTACTAACCAGTGTTTTGAGAAGCAAAAAGCAAGGCATCAGAGATGACATGGCATTCATTGGGGTCAGGTCCTCCGCCAGAGGGTGTGAAGCAATTGGTGTTGCCTGTTCGTTCAAGGTTCAATTCAGCCAAGAATAGACAATCAAAAGAAGTCTCCGTACATTGTGCTCCACAAACGTTGGCTTGTCTAGCCTCAAGGTCTCTGGAAGCAAGACCTGGGCAGTAGAGCTCTTCCAACTTGACGTCCTTATGCTCTCCTATGAAAGTGGTCGAAAGGACGGTCCCACCAGGACATATGTTCTCTGCGGGCGATGTTAGATTCATTGTGGACAACGACATCAACAGAAAGCCTACCGGACACGATGGGTTTCGCTGAGACCGAGTATACAAAGGCGGGAACAAGAGCTAGGAGAGAAGTGAGCTTCATGGTGTCTTTCACTGTCTTCAGAGGAAGATGGAGGCTTTGAAGTTAGGGAACGCTCCCTATTTATACGTTCAGGCGGTAGACAGAGCCACCGCGCGACGGAAGCGAAGCCGAGCCCCAAATGAAGAGACACGAGGTCACGAATCACATAGGTGGGGCGGGGTCGCGCAGAAAAAGATACATTACGGCCTGATTCTCTCAAATCGGGGAGAGCTGGCCGCTGTACTACCAGCCAGACGCGCCTGTGTGCTCGCGCCCATAACCCGAATTCCCAAGGCGGCTTGATTGCCCAGGTCACGGGTCGGCAAAGGAAGCGCAAAGGAAGCGCAAAGGACCACAGGTCATCGCTTCAAGCCTGAAAGAAGTGCTTCGAATGTTATAGATTCCTTTCACTAAGTATAGCGATACAATCGGATCCTGAAAAGTCAGCGAATTAGATATTTCCATGGATCCGACTCAGGTGTATACGCACTACTAGACAAATCAATCATAGTTCGTGCGTACCAGGAAAAGTTGAACATGGTAGTGGTTCCAGTGTCCGGCGCTTAGCGGAAAGTGACCCCGAGAGGTGGCGGTGTCAACGCCAAAGGCCCAGACCGAGAAGCCCAATTCATGGACTTTACCTTCAAGTTAGAAAAGCCGCGTCTTGAGAAACTGCCTCTGTCGATTCGCCACGAACGCAGCTACAAAGCGTGTCCGTATTGTGGTCAGTATGTACTAAAACTCCAACTATTACGTCAAAATACCAACTGCTCACGTCCAGCGAAGTTCAAGTGACCAAGATCGAACCAAGACCACCTCCGAGGCCCTCTTATTTGTCCTAATTTCAACTACTTAGGAACAGAGGAGTACTTGGTACGCGATCGGTTGATCATAAGCACTCCAACGACCCTTGATAAGGTATTTTACCTCCACGACGTCATGTTCGATGCATTTCCGTTAAACCGACTTTCTAGCATCACATCGGCTTGAAGCATTTGAAGCCAAGTTGCTTCGTGCGCTGAAGCGGCGTGGCTCTCCGGGTCGGCTGGCCTCATGCACGTTCTGTGCACGTACAGGAGCTGAATTCACAATCCCCCCCCATAAGCCAGGGTGTTTCTCGAAGGTCAAATCTCTAGATCCTCTTGGCGTTCACTTCTCGAAAGCCCCAAGCGGGATCGCTTGCATCCACTTGCATCGTGTATGGATGCTCTGTCCTAGTATCCATTAATGAACTCCTCTTCGTTGATGCCTTTGGCATCGCTTCTACAAATTTACACCGTTTGGACACGAAGTTCAAGTTCAAGCACTCAGCCTGGAACTCTATCGGAAACGACCTCTAGGTACTAGGTGACTTACACGAGGGTACGGAGGCAGATGCATTTGCCTTTAATCGAGGTGCACGCGTCCATTCACGCTGACACTCTATCAGCTTTACATCCAGTGCATCAACTGAAGCACTTTCTCGCGCGACGAAGCCATACATAGTTCTCGTCGATGTGGGCTGATTTCACCGTCATTGCCTACGCATCTTTCATTTCGAGGACGCAAGGTGAGTATACTCATTACTAGCTTCTCGTACGACCACCCTATACTTACTTGTGCAGACGTTTCTTCTATAGGAGTCCGACCATTGGCTCTGTCTGTCTACCTTGCTGGCCATAGACGGGAATTGATTCGTTCTATTATTTCTCGCTCCCAAACCNATCTTTTCAGACGCCCTGAAGCGGCCGATAGCGACAAGTTCGGCCTCGGAGCCCTCTTCGTAACTAATCCACCCTAGTTGTTAGATCCTCGTGTTCACGGTTCGCAATTGTTTCGAAGCCCGCGCATGTCCACTCGGACATGACTTGGTGACTCTTCTCTGCAGAATACCTTCCACGGTCTCTCTTCTCCTCGAGCTCCCCAGATTTGCGGGATATCACGTATAACTAGGACACCAATTCAATTCGCATTTGGTCAAAACACCTCCAATCAATTGGCCTGGCAATTATTCTCATTCTTCGTGGGTCCCGGAGCCTCGAGCCGGAGTTGATGGGGGAAGGAAAGTTAAATACAATCGCCACCAACCTAAAAAAAAATTGGTATATGAGTCAGGTCATTATTAATTCTAGCTTTCCTCGACCATCACCTTACCTACCCGTGTACCCGAGAATTGGGGTAACGTCTTTGACCATCGGTTTACGAGAATAGCTGTATTTGACATAGAATGGGTTAGGTAGAGTTAATCACATCGACCTGTGTCGCAATGCGTTTTCACTGGTTACAGCGGCGCTCGAGTTTCCACGAAGAACCCAGTAATCCACGAGGACTTGACGGGTACTCAATGCGTTGGCGCGCCATCGAAAGGCAAAATCTTACGGTGACTCAACGGTCAATTTCTTACGGAATATACTTACGATCGCAAGGACCACCCAAGGCTGTACAAAAATACACGGCACTCAGCCAGTGGAGGGTGGAATGATAGGAGCGATACCGAGGGTCGAAACAGCATCCTCGAGCTCCTAACCCACAGGTATCACCATCTTCGCATAGTCAGCAGTTCACTCAACCATGTGCCACACCCGGGACAAAAGGTCGTGAAAGATTTTTTAAGATTTATACGCAGGTCGATTTCTCGCGACATTTTCGAACCGATCGAGAAAGCGTAAAGTAAGGTATTCCCTTTTTGCGGCCCCTTTCACTCCCACCCCAAAAATAATCTACCCTCGTCCCCGACTGACTGCTACCTCCGGTGACAAGACAAAAAACAAGGTTTCTCAACGAGAAAACTTACCGGTTCCTTGAGGCCGAGGAGCTGTCGCCTTCGTCTTCACCATAAGGTAAGGTAC
>JAPEVF010000196.1:42444-73412 GCA_029747585.1 Pleurotus djamor | reverse complement strand
ATAAATTCAATGATCATCACACCCGGTTCCAATTCCAGTGTCGACCCAGACCTGCCATCATCGACGCTGACGTTGCGAAATCCGTGCGACTACTCAGCGACTCACATCCTCCTCTCATTTCTCCCGGGAAATACGCCAAACGTTCTCGATTTTGGATTTGAGAGTGATCGTTGTCGGGAGGCATATTGCGACAAAGACGCACTNAAAAACGTTTTTGCGTTCCTTGGAGAGCGTCGAAGAACTCCACGTTCCACACATCAAGGACCTCCCGATCCTTTTGATGGACGTTCCAACGAAGACGCAGTTTACTAAGGCTCGTCGGGGCACTCGTATCCCATTTGCCTTGCCATCACTGAACCGTGTCGACGTGCAACGTTTCGCTCACGTCTATCCTCAAAGTGGTGATCGGACTTTTAAGGATCTGCTGAAGGCATTGAGAAAACGTCGGGCCATCAACGCTGGTATCGAGGTTATGCGGCTC
The DNA here is from genome assembly GCA_029747585.1 of Pleurotus djamor. Classification (NCBI taxonomy): domain Eukaryota; kingdom Fungi; phylum Basidiomycota; class Agaricomycetes; order Agaricales; family Pleurotaceae; genus Pleurotus; species Pleurotus djamor. The sequence goes on along the minus strand of JAPEVF010000196.1, from coordinate 72,931 downwards.
AACAAAAGTTATAACGGGCCCTTTGCGCCAAACTTCGTGGAGACATTTCAACCAGAAGTTCCCTCACTGGAATGCACCCTTGGTTCCTCCGAATAAGAACAGTAGCTTCGCGCGAATTGATCTATTCCAATGCCACAGAGACCTGACAAATACACATCTGCGCGAAACCACTCTGCAATGGGTCCAGGAGTATACGCTGAATTTTTGTCATAAATAATCTAATTGCGAGGCGTTGACCGCTTGCTGACTACTCTGAGTTCTACCGCTCCAAGTTCGGGCCAAACGGTAGTGGTCTCCTGTGATCATGACACGATACATGATAAACAGCAAAGCAACGTCATCGACACGACAAACCACCTTGCCACGGAGGTGGCAATACTAAAAATCCTACTACATCCTTAGTCACGACAAAGTCAAAGGCTAACAGTCTTTAGCTTCCACTCGATCTAAGAAGCACTCTGTCTCTGTAGGTGCAGCTTAACGTCCAAATTACCCCATGCTAACCCCAAGCTTTGCTATGGGCCCCTAAATTAATCCTCCCTAATCCCTATTTGAAGCGAGCTGTGATCTTGACCACGCAGGGAACTAACTTTGCCAAAAACAATGCTATCCGTCATGGATTTTCTCGACACTGCGCCGACCATTGAGGAGGTTGACAAGAAACTTTCGGACATGCGCAACGACATACATGTTCTCGAGCAATACCGGAACGCTCGCCTGCTCCTAGTTTCAAGGTTACCACCTGAGGTCCTTTGCACCATTTTCGAGTACATGGCTCTCGCGAAACACGATTCGACTACTACGACCACCGGCAGCAAACCTTATTCCTGGCTATCCGTGACTCAAGTGTGTCGATTGTGGCGGAATACAGCTTTGAGCAACCCCCGAATGTGGGGTTGCATATACAACCGTACCAGTTTGGACCTTGCGAAACTTTTTCTCGAACGCGCAAAATCGGCACCACTATACTATCGCACACAGTCATATCCATACTGCTATGATGATGCGAAGCTGGTCGCACTCGTTCTTGGGCACCCCGGTCAATTGAAGGAATTCGACGTGTTGCCCAGATCCTTGGACGAGCTGACTGGCCTTTCTCAGCACCAATTCCCCTTGCTTGAAACTCTTCGTGTCAGAGTTGATTCAGCTTTCCTCCAAGGCCCGCCTCGCAGAATCGTCTTTTCCCCAGACACCGACGGAGGAACTCCACCGCCGTTGCGGAAACTCATACTGGAGAATTGCTACGTAGACCTCGAAGCCCAGGCTCGTCTTTCTCGGCTGGCGGTGCTGAACCTCACCTACACTGGTGGCTCACTCAACAAGCCCAATATCCCTATGGCCAATCTACTCGCTGCTCTCAGCAAGATGGAATGGTTGACATCGTTGAAATTGGTCAACGTCGTCGGCGCGTCGGGGGTCACCAAGGACGGTAGCGTCACTCGTCTCCCTCGCCTGAGTAGTCTTCACATCGAGGAAACGCATGTTGACTCTCTGTCGATCATCACTCACATCATCTGTCCTTCCGTCCAAACAGTGGTTGCCTCCGCCACCGAGATAGTGACTCCATCCGATCCTTTGACGCAATCCGTCGCGCGCACCTTTTACTCCCTACTACCAGGTAACACATCCGCATGGAAGACCACACTCCACGTACAAATCGCATATCGTGTGTCCAGAAGCACCATNGCCATATGGCCCGACGCCAACGTTTGCCCCAATGATGACGGTACATCCCCTCCTCCATCCAGATTGACGGTCTCAGGCGGTCCAAACGACTATTCGATTTGCCAACTCCTCTCCTCCCTCCTTCCGACTACCAACCCTTTCACCCTCGATCTACATTACGGTTTTGACAAGACCGCTGATGAGGCGTTGTTCACATTCTTGCGAACACTAGAGAACGTCGAAGAACTCCGCATCGATGACTTCTCTACACTTGTGTCCATCCTCCTCGACACACCTCCACCGAATAAAGGTAAAACCAAGGCACCTATCCCCTCCTCGTTCTCCCTCCCCTCTGTCAAGTCTGTAGAGCTGCACCAGAATGATCGGATCAAATACAAGGAACGGCTCATGAAGAAGTTTCGAAAACTTCTGGATGCTAGGAAGGCCGTTGGTGCTGGGATAGAACTGCTGAAAATTCGTTCAGCTCCCTTCACTAAGGAGAAGGATGACCTGGACGCGTTGAGGGGCCAGGTTAAAACTGTAGAGATCCTTCCCTGTGTAGCTCCAATGCGTATGTCCTTACACGAGGGGTATTACTTAGTTGATTTATATTGAGGGTGGTTGTTGGACGTTGAAATTTTGAATATTGCACGTCCTTGCGGTTCACGCCTCTCGACAATGGATTGGACAACATCTATGTATATTCATCATTTTTTGGGTAATTAAGAGTCACTATGTAAATGGGTCGGGAGAGCACCGTGACACATCGTACGCGCGTATGTAAGTGAATAGAAATGGGGGAAGCAAGATATGTCGGTCGTAAGAGAAGAAGTAAAAAATGAAATCCAAGAAGGAATAATAAAAGGCGATAAAGGGACGTATATGGACATGGTAAGGGCGTTGCAAGGGTAGGGGGATGGGGGGAAGGGATGAGGAGAGCAGTATAGAGGATGGTGATGTAAATGGTCTCGGAAAAGAAACACCGTCAACAACCGACTAACGACCCAACAGGCTGTAAAAATTGTCCACAAAACAGGTTGACGCACATACAAGCATCGAAGTGTTGGTTCATAGTGACAAGGGGGAGAGTCGGGGAGGTAGGTGGAGGGGGAGGAAGGGAAAGGGTAAACTGATGAATGGATGCGAGGTTGTGAACAACACGAGAACGGCCTACATGGAAGGGGGAGGGAGGAAAGGGATGGAGGACCTGGAAGATAGGATACAATTGGGACAGGGAGACAACGTTAGGGTTAATCGGGTATTGATTATGCTCTATGTGGGTACAAGTTATATGTGCGTGCAAAACATTTATGCGGTGCGAGAGGGATTGCGGGCCAACGTCTGACCGACGCGTTGGGCCTGGATCGAGCTGAAGCGTTGTAGCTCCTCGGGCTTCATCGAAATCTTTCCACCAAAGCCAACCTTGCGTGACACACGCTTGATGAAAGATACACGATTGGAGTAGAGGGACTCGTGGATGGAAGCGGCGCGTGACTGGGTGCGGTGCATCTCGAGGCCAGATTGCTTGACAAGGTCGGCTTGCTTGCGTTCGTGACGGGCACGGAGGTATTTGATGACGGTGGCCTTCATGGCGAACTTGATCCAGTCAAGAGGGATGAACCAGATAATGTTCTAGACGAAAACGAATAAGTAAACGGTCGGTGGCAGAAAACACGATGTTAGATTTACCCAGACCCAGACAATACCGATCCATCCACCAGAGATACCACGGATGTTAGTGAAGCCCCAGTTGGCGTAGGCGGCGATGATGGAGGAGACAAGCTGGGCAATACCGAAAGCACCCATGAGAGCGAACGATGGACGCTCCATGAAGAAGAATCCATGCGAACGGGTGACGAAGATCAAAGCCTGCGAGATAATGGCGACCTGGAGGTAAACAACCATGTGCAATTGCCTGTCATTGGGGTCGGGGCGGGTACCAGGAGCGTTGTCGAGGGAAACACCGAATTTGTCTTGGAAGAACGTAGTCTCCATAATGACGACAACGAGGATGATCCTAAAATAGAATTGCAAAACAAGATTGAGTTTCCGACATCGCTTGGAAGGAATGAAAGAAGACTAACGTTGACAGCGTCAAATACAAACCGTAAGCGACAGCATAGGCGAAGATCTCAGCGAGATCCCAACTATCTGGTGTCATCGAGGGCAAGACACGATCGACGGAGAGGGTCATGATGGTACCATCGTTGAGGAGGGCAATGATAAGAACCATGAATGGAGGGAACTCGAACTTGTAGGCGAAGACAAGGATGGCGAAGCAGACGACGATACGGATGGTGACAGCGCAAGCGTAGATGGAGTAGTTACGCATACGTTGGAAGATGATACGGGATCCGCGAATGGCATGGACGATGGTGGAAAGACCGGGCTCGGTAAGAACGATATCAGCAGCACCACGAGCAGCGTCAGTGGCACCCTCGACAGCGATACCGACGTTGGCACGGGAAAGAGCGGGGGCATCGTTAGCACCATCACCAGTCATGGCGCAAAGGTGACCAAGACCTTGGAGACGCTTGACAATCTCGTACTTGTGCTCGGGGAAGACACCTGCGAAACCGTCGGCATCCATGATCATCTCGTCCAAGTTGCGATGCTTGCTTCCGGGGGAAGGTCCATCCTTGAGCACCTTAGCGGGGTACATGTGGTCACCCATACCGAGACGACGACCGGTTTCCTTTGCAATAGCAAGCTGGTCACCAGTAACCATCTTGACCTTAACACCGAGAGCGACAGCGTCATCGATGGTCTGCTTGGTATCGTCACGGGGAGGATCGAAGATGGCGAGGAGACCAATGAGCTCGAAACCGTTACCCTCAGCCTCGAAGTCATCACCATCAACCTCCTCGTAAGCGACAGCGAGAGCGCGGAGACCACGGGTGGCGAACTCCTCGACATCAGCTTCCAAGCGGTTCTCAACTTCTTCAGTCTTGTTGCGCGTGCAGAGTTCGATGATGATACCGGTCATACCCTTGGTGACACGCTTAAGCTTGCCAGTAGACTCCTCGCGGTAGGTGATTTCGGTACGCTTGTCGACAGGGTTGAAGGGCTTGAAGTCGAGGAGCTTGATACCAGCACGAGCGCGGGATGGGTCGCCGATGGCCTGGACAACGGAAGTATCGATAGCATCCTGGTTCTCGGTACGAGAAGCGTAGGCAGCGAGAAGGATAACATCGTCGGCGGAGAAGGGGCCGTATGTACGAATGGTGTTGCGATCAATGGTGAGCTTGTTGGTCGTGAGTGTTCCGGTCTTGTCGGAGCAAAGAATGGTGACACCAGCCAATTCTTCAATGGCAGTGATACGGGTGACGATAGCCTTGTGCTTGGCAAGTTGTTGGGCACCGACAGCGAGGGTGACGGACAGGACGGTAGGCATGGCAATGGGAATACCACCAATCAAGAGCACTAGGATGTTGTCGAGACCGCGACGGTAAGAGAAGCGGAAACCGGCGTAAAGGACGAGGATTTCAGCAAGAACGAAGATACCAATGGCGACCAAACAGAAAGATCCGATTTGAGCAAGAATCTTCTGCAAGTGACCAGTGGTGTCATCGTCTTGGCCGACCAACGAAGCGGCACGACCGAAGAAGGTGTTGGCACCAGTGGAGATAACGACACCTTCGGCTTCACCCTGTTTACAGGTCGAACCGCTATAAATAACCCTGTATCAGACCCTGCTCTCCACAAAAAACAAACAAACAGATAACGCACGAGAAACACTGGTCACCGTTCTTCTTGGATTGCGGGAGGGATTCACCAGTAAGAGCGGCTTGATCGATAGAGACGTTGATCGCCTCGGTGAGACGACAATCAGCGGGAACGATGTCACCAATCTTGAACGAGACCATATCTCCGGGAACGAGCTCAGCGGATTCGATTTCCCTCCAAGCTCCAGCACGCTTGACCTTAGCCTTGGGGGCAAGGGAGTCCATGAGGGCCTTGACGGCGTTACCAGCGTTCCTTTCTTCGTAGAAACCGATACCAGAGTTGACCAAGAGAAGGAGGACGATACCGACGAAATCCGGCCAATCTGGTGCACGGTGTTCACCGTTTGACAGAGCGATAGCGACAAGAGCAGCGGCTTCCATGACCCATGAGAGGGGATTCCACATGAACGACAAGAACTGTTCGCGGGTCAATTCATGATGAGCCGAGAAGTAAACAGAAGACGTACCTGGAGGAAGGGGTTCTGTTCCTCCGACTCCAGCCTATTTGGACCAAAGAGTTCCAAGCGACGAGCAGCCTCGTCGTCCGTTAAACCATTTTCATCACACTGCAAGAGCGTGAAGACATCCTCGATGACGATAGTTTCCAGGTCGACTTTCTCCTTGTCATAGAGATCCTCAGCCTTCAACTCAATCTGTAAAGCGGCGATTACGATATGCTTCCAAGGGGAGTAGAAATAATAGGCAAACCTTGGACATGTCAACATTTGCGTCTGCAAGTTGGCATTCGAACTAAATTACTGTGCCACGAAAGCGAAGAACTGGGTGAAACTTACGAGTTGCTTTTTCCTCTTCATGGCCGAAATCCTTATATTCCCTCTTCTTTGGCACAGGTTGTTCGCCGCTAGAACGGCTAGATGCTACGACGGGCGAATCGCCCTGTTCCTTTTCTATGTTTCCTGTCATGGTGAATGGACAAGAGAGGTCGGGGGTGGAGGGGGGAAGAGGGATCTAGGGATTAAACCCTGCGCTGCCTAGAAATTACGACTAGGGCGAGGAGGTGGGCTGGCGGTGAGGAGGAGGAGGACGGGGGATGTGATGGTTCAGAAGGAAGGAAGGCGTTGGCGGCTGCCGGTATGTTGGCTTTTATTTCAGACGATACCTGGTAAGATCAGCGTAAACAGGGACAAACAAGGGCAGATTGGGAGATGGGCTTCGGCGACCCTCGGCTCAGTCAACTCAACGAACCGTTATCTTGAAGCATAAAGTTAGCAAATCCCGAGGAATATAAATTGTCCGCTTCGTCCGCTCGAGTGGTTCTACGCTCTAACCCCGTCCAAAATAAATAAGTAAATAAATAATACGCGACCGGCGTGCAGAGTGCTTCTGAATTAACTAGCACCAGCTTGGTCGCATACGAAATGCCATGCCAAGCATCCACTCGCGCTATCCTTCGCTCACGGGGCTTGGCTTCTCTTAGGTGCAAGACGTCCAACCGGGGGAGATGGACTCATGGAAATGGACATGGGGACGCGAGAAGAGGGAGACTCCGTTTCACAAAAATCACTCCATGCAACGCCTTCTGACATTCTCTCTGATCCCAATAAAACATAGCCCCGGGACTGGAGACTGCCATAGAAACCGATCTCACCGGTCCTCATCAACATCAACTTGCATATTTCCCCACACAGAGGTCAGTTCATCGAGCTCGACGACGTCAAAAAGCAGTGACTGGTTGTACCGAGCAAGAGCTGACCTTGACAGGCGCTCCGATACAGCTCCTGAGTCGTCGCATGGGCAGTCCAAGGCGTGACCACGTAGCTAAGTGGACACAAGGATCTGGGAGTTGCCACGCTGAGCTCAATTTGCTACTAGCGTTCCAATGGCGTCCGAGCCCAAGGGCCGACCAGCGCATGTAACGCTTTCTACGGCGACGAGGAACAATTCGCACAGACGCATGCGACGCCATCGAAGCCTTTCATCATCGCGCTGACCATCCGACCGATCATTTTCTCCTGGAACAAATATCACGCCAAGCCACGTGGCTATAGGCCCGCGTCCCTCGATCAATCTCCTCCCAGCCAATCCCATTGCTATGATATTCCAAGAAGACCATACTCTATTGCTGCTGGTAAGTCCTGCAGCAACAATCGCAGAGTCGACTTGGAGACCGTGCTAATTCGTTGCTAACTCACTAGATTTATTCGTATGTTTTTCTGCTAGCTCAGGTCCCCGAACATAAACAGATGCCCCCTTGTCGTCGGACCGATACCTCCAACGCCTCCCCCTTTCTTCATTTCAAAGATCGTCACAAGTTATTCACCAAGGGGCAGCCCGCCGGCACCTCCAACAACAAATGAAGTGCACGACATCAACCCCCTCGTGTCCAACGATTATCACAACCCACCTCTTCTTCCAAACCTTCACAATGGAATAATCGACCCGTACTCCCGTTCAGCCGGACACTTACTTTACAAGCTTACCGTGACCACGAGCGAGCGGCCTGGCAAGAATGTCATCGACGATACCGCCGAGAGACGCCGTCTACTTCCTACTGCTGCTTAACACTTATCCGCTTACATAGTTAACGGAGACATCGATTCGCAACAACCAACAGCAAGATATCAACAACTCGTCGGACGCGAACGGAAGCTTCGCTTATTCTCATGACGTCGCCGCTTCGAGGATTATCCGGCTGCGCTTCACAAGGCGAAACCGTCGGCAATAGGAAGTGGGCATTGGGCTAATGGGTATTCGATGCACGGTAAGCAGCGGACGCAAACACTATCCTGATCATCCACAAATCCCTCAATTCCCCTTGGCTAAAGCTAAGTCTCCGAACAGGAAGTCTACGGAATCTGACGCATGATGCATGATGTAGGTGCTTTATTTATCTCACCCCAATCTTAGTCTCATGTCGTCTTCTTACCCCATCAGCTCGACCACCACCGTTATTTGCTTTCGTTTCCTCTGGTGGCGTCGTTCCAGACGGGCATGGCAAAGTCTTGGATTCCCCAACCATTATCGCGACGAACTCGACTCGACTCCGTTCTCAAATCTCCGTGCTCATTATCTACACTTCGATGACTGGAAGCCGACACCACGCTGCATGATTGCCTCCCTTGCTGTCCCCGTATTTGAATTGTGGCCCAATCGTCTCCGTCCCAAATCCCCCTTTCTTCTAGCACCGCCGCTTCAGCCCCCATCATCCANCCCCCCTTTCAGCAGCGATCTCGCCCACAGTCCCGCAATTTGTACCTGCTCTTATCATCAAGTGGCGATGTTCTCAAGCTCTGGGTTCTGTAGCCAATTATCGCTCGTGAATTACGGTCAGATCACGGAGTTCGACTTAGAAAGTCAACAACCCTCGAAACCTCTTCATGTATGATGGGTGTTTGGGTTATGCAGTAAGCACCTAACGTACAACATCATAGTTGTTCGTGTATTTATAGAACATCCCAATGAACGATGCTGTAATCTTCTCCGTGTGTGTTCTTGGTCTACAGGTTCCCGGTCACTCCCTATCTAAACTGGACGAGGCTTACAAGGTTGCTGGCGCAGTGCAGCTATTCGGCGCGAGTTCAAGCCGTGGTCACTGTGTGGTATGTAGCTTCCCACTGAGGTTAACGTTATAATGTTGCGTCCGGTCAATAGAAGACTTCTCAACTTTCATTAGGGACATGCCCGCGTTGACTACAAGGACGAAGGCCTTTTTATTTCCACTCGAGCTCGCTTCCGACAGGGTTGCTATTCAAACGTGTTACAAGCAACTTTCGTTAGGTGTATCCACAGAAGCCCTCGGAACCACACAAGCTATCGTCAGCTACCCTTGGCTAGGTCCTATAAATAACTGTTGAAGTCAGATATCCTCGCAGCAACCTCTATGAACCAATCGCAAGACGAAAAACATAACCTCCCGGTTATCAAACATACTTGCTATGTCGCGTAGATAAGGCATAGAACTAGTTTGAGATTGAAGCGAAGAGATTCAGGCAAGTACGCAACCCTTCATCTTGACATGTCCCAGCAAGTGACTTTCCTGGCATGGCGTAGTCTCAGATAACGATAACGTCGACGTCCCAAGTCTTCCTGAAGCTGAATATGTCAAAGTAGCGCCGCAAGCGTACACACCGTCGTCATAGTTTGATGATGAGAATGGATTTAGCCCTAAGGAGATCAAGTACAAGGAGAAAACACTTCTCTCCCCACAGAATACGGAACAATCCCCAAGGATGTCTCCATAACCATATGACAGTCAGAGATATCACGAGAGACGAGAGAATAGATTGGGGAGGTAACTCAAGAGACAATTATAACTTTCGACATGTGTCGGAGGGGGAGCAGCTTGCTCCACTTGTCATTTCCTTTGACACCCGCTTGCATGCACGAGGGGTCGTACGACTTGCGCTCGAGCTCGAACTCAAACTCTGAAGCCGAAACTGTGCAGCAGTTTGGGTTCGGAAACGTGGGACCTAACAGCCAGGGATGTAAGCAAATTATAGACATAGCAAAGGGGTCACCGGATAACTCACAATCCGCGCAGCCAGAACTTGGAAGTCAATAAACGGATGAGAGCCTCCTGTGTGGCACCACCTCAGGTGATTTGGCCTTGCGTCGAGGAAATCGGATCGATAGCAGCTACGGATCACGAATTATACAGGTCGTATGTGTATCACGGTGAATTATATGGGCTAAGAAGGGGGGCACATGATATTCCCCGTTCTCCGAGCCTGACAGCCTCAAGGTTCGCGACGATGGACAAGCAAAGAGTATGAGCATCGTGCGTCATGTACATCGTGAGCGTTGAGCACGGGAGTAGTAGACGTTGGAGGTGCGTGAAAACGATCTTGAGCTTGAAGCAAGCTTCTTCAAGCAGCACTTCGAACCTTCTTGTCGATGAGAAGCCATCTGGTTTGCTGGGAGCGAGCATGAGTACAAGAGCAGCGTCCTCGAGGAGAAAGCCCTTGGATCGCTGAAAACCGCAAAAATTACAAGTCAGCCAAGGTCCAAGGAGCATTCCAGTTAGCGCCCAACAGCATTTGCTTCCACTTCTTCCCTCCAATCTTGGTCCAATCTCAGACTTAATGGAATCCAAGCTTCATAGATGTGACTAGCCATCGTAAAGCACACGCTCATGAAGAATACCCATGAAAATCAATCTTCTTCTGAGGGAATTATCAGAGTTTGAAGCAAGTTTGAAGGGGACACCGACCATTTCGCGTCTGCTAGCCGTTCTCTGTATTAAGTCCGCAACGAAGCCAACAAGAGATCCATCTCAACACGGTCATATGCATAGGGCCGCATCATGATGTATTCCCTGCTAATCAACCAATAAAACTTCTTCAATGATCAAAGAAGTCGCGCCAATCAATAACGGTGAGACGCAATTTGCTGCTACTGCTGATGTTGGGCCTTGGTGTTGGGTCAACAAAACTCATCAGGAGCTTAATTCCCTGTTCTTCCTAGGCTGACGACATTAATAGGACGTTTCAGGATGGGCGGCCAATCGTTCAGCGATGTTCATCAATAGTCAATGCTCGAAAATGATGATGGCTCACGCCATCAGCGTCAGTGGCATCATATCGAGGCGAAGTGTCGCTTTCCCGACTCTTGCCAAGAACAAGTCACTATTCGCTGAGCTGTTCGGTAAGTTCATTTTCAAGGGTTGTCTCGACGTATAATTATAGAACTTATACTGGCCAATGAGTAGTGATTCATTATATTCACTTGACGATCGAGCAACACCGTATTTGTTTCCTGGTAATTGTCGTGGACAACGACCGCACGCGAAATCAACCGCACGTCTCACGACTACAGCTCAAGCACGTCGGACGGGTGTAATGCGAATGGGTGGTAGCTGTTGCCGTTATCTGAAAAGGAAGATGTCGAAACCTCGCTAGCCGCTGTCATCGCCTTGAACATAGCAGAAGTAAACGTTGATGCAATCAACAACCAGTTTATAAATTGCTTGGGTAAATCCAACCGGCTAAGCTAATTATAGGCATGGAAACACCTTGGGGTTTTGGAAGGTAGAGGGTACTAAAGGCATGGACGCACGGGGAGGCATCCTCCTCTTGCCCATGGACGACACATTCGAAATGATTCCTGTCTCCTCGTCCTCCATTTGAGGACTTACGGGACGCCGTCCAATGAAGGAGGGGCACTCTCTTCCATTGCGAGCGCGGTATCTCCGCTCCCTATCACCTGCACACTGCAGCACTTCGACCGTGCGGTCTTTATTCGCTGCGGTCATGGAATGGAATGATGCATGAGCCATTCATAGCTATGATTCGTCCCCTTCGTCTCTGACCGAGTTTTGTTCCCCGCCAATCGAACGTGACTGAGAATGCTGAGTGAACGTTGTCCCCGCTTCTTGCTAAGTACTTGGCCAAGTCCATGTGACTGATGTCTGATGTTTCTTCTTCGTGAGTACTTACATGAGTCCTCGGCAAAGGAAGTTTAGGTGGGACCTTCCATTGAAGATTGAAAAGTAGGAAGTTAGAGTAGCATAGGACGCGAGCTCTCTATGTTCAACAAGAGGGACGCCTCAGGTCAGAGGAGGCATGTGCTCCCCGAGAGAACATATGCCATCTGACATCGAAGTCGCGAGCTTGACAAGCGGTATCAGCGCTGAGAAACGCGATCATGCAGTTAGTGGAGACAAGGAAAGGTACGTTCGGCCGTAAGACCGTGTCGCACTCGCGTTTGATGCGGTCGGATTATTCTGCTTCCGCCTAGAGTTGGGAAGCCCATCAAGGTACTGACGCTGTCGAAGACTCTAAGACATCCTCCACGCGACATTCGGGAAGCATAGGAATTGCCAGACAGGCGGCTTCAAGCTTCAAGTTTGTTCCTCAGCGTATTCTCGCGAGTTTAGGCGTTTCTCGTTTGTCGCAAAAACAACGCCAGGTTGAAGAATGGAAGGAAACAGGGTTCGGGTTTATGGCAAGCGAGCCAAAATTTACCGGAGAACAGCCGGTCATGCAAACCCACTTCAACTTTCTACTCGAGTTGGCTTGGCCTCAAGTCACGATTACGGCCAGAGAAGATGCTAAGAATAGATCAATTAGATATAAGCTGAACTATAACTCATCCCTTGGCGCCTCGTGCGCCTCTTCATCCGACTTTTTCGTACCCTCTTCCACTATACTCTCTTCCGATACACCGGAGCTGGCGGTGCCAGCATCAGCTAGTACCCGGGTATCAGCAGCCGCGATACGAGAGTGGAGGACACCGTCTTGAGCGAGCTTCTGAGCAAATCGGGAGATTTCGTCGTCGTAGACTTCCCACTCGGGAATCTGACGGGCCCGCGATAGTTTGGGCTCTTTCTGTTTGGATGAAGAATCGGGGGTTGGTGGAGGGAGTCGATAAAGGGAGGGAAAACGTACGGTAAGAGGATTTTGGCATAGATCTATGGTCTTGGCGCGATGGAGGCGGTCTTTACTGCCTAAAAACAGGGACCATTCGTATGAGGATCGATCACGACTACACAAACAGAGCAGACATACACCAAGTTTCACACTGCACGGGAAGTATTGGTAAGGATGTGCAAAGCAGAACGAACGAAGAGAAAGCACGTACCCATAGCCAATCTTCGTGCAAAGAGAACTGGAAACGGACGTGGGTAAGATGAGAAAGCCTTTCTACTTAGTACGTACTATTGGGACTTCGCGTTGAAGGTTGTTCGGCAAGTCTAACGGGGACTACTGAGGAAACCGTGACAACTGGCATCGGAATACAGCTTACCTTGATCTAGATTAGCTAACGAGTTAGGATCTGCCGATAATTGCTGGTACTGGCCACGAAGCATGTCCTAAAATTAGGGGATATAAGATTTAGACTGATACAACGGAACGGCTTTCGATGCGTCACTCACCCCTGCAGCGATCTAGGCAACCACGATGGTTTTAGCGTGATTTCAGATGTACCAATGACGAAGGGCTTACCTGGCGGAACCTTATGAGGTCAACGACGTACAAGGCACTAAAAAGTCGAGGAAGTCAGTTGTTGTCGATTATCTTGAGGAACGGAGATGGAGTCACCTGATGTGGTAAGGTCTGCCCTGGAGGAAGTCTTTCCAATACCCAGTCTTCCAGAACCGGAATCCCTCCATGTCATAGTTGTCATCTCCCATTGGTGTGTATGCGTAAGGGGCGCCGTGCATATCGAGATCAACGAGTTCCTTGAGATCAGCACGAACTATTTGATCGGCGTCTACGAAGATGACTTTCTTGAGGTCCATAGGGAACAAAACGTCAAGGAAGAGAATCTTGTAAGCCCAGATGACTCGCTGCTTTTCTTTCTGTTGACGCAACCAGGAAGGCCATTTGTATGTCACCAGCTCGTACTGGAACCCATACTCCTCAGCGAAATGAGGGATGAATTCCTGAGAACGGTCAACACTTGAATCGAGGTGGTGAGATTACGGCGAGCACGAACCAGGAAAGAAGGCGACAGGAAGTTCTCGATGAACCAAAATTTGACCGTGCTCTTGGTGTTCCGAAGTACACTGAGAATCATGATAGATGCAAATCGCTATTGACTGCTTAGAGAAGAGTATGTTGCGGGGAGAAACAAACACACCTCATACAGTAAACCGGATGCAACGGTAAAGATGTTGATCTCTGCCTGGGCTTGTTTGGGGTTACCAACGGCCTTCGTTTCCTTCGGAGCGAACATCGAGAAGACCTTCGAAGCAAATCCGCCAAACATGCCAGGGGCAGCAGATGCGTCACTGTCGGCCAGTACGTCTACCCCATCCATACCCTCTCGGCGGCGTAATCGAGGATACAGCGTCAAACCTTCAAAGCTTGTTACAGTGATTTGGTTACCAGCCTCCTGGACAGTGGCGCTGTCCCATCCTTCATTCCCAACACTTTCCATTTCAAAGACGTCTCTACCACGACCTGGGCGGATCTGTAGCTGGAAGACACCGGGCTTCGCTTTAAATTGAACATAGCCAAGGTTGGCGACAACCAAAGTGTCGTCGATCGGGCGCTCATCGGCGTCGATGAGTTCTAATTGGACACCGCGAGGAGGCGCATTGGTCGTTGAGTCACGGGCATGTCCTTCTACGACCAGGTAGTCCAAAGCAAACACGGCGTCCACGCTGTTGTCTTCGGGAGAGAGACGGCCAAGCTGGATGTTATCGAGGTCATAAAGCGCTTCACGAGGTCGAACGAGCCAAGACGGAGGTACATCCATGGCAAGTGTGTAGATAGGCTCGATCGGGAGGTCCTCGAAGATGACTTGCGAGGAGGTTTCATACCTATGGGCTGTGAGATAATATGTTCACCAGAGAGCATTATGTGTGCCGTACCCATCAACATCGTATGCCAGAGAAGGGATCAAGTTGTAGCGGTAGAAGCGCTTCAAAGGCATCTAAGAAAAGGAACAGGTTACCAACCGATAATTGGCGAAACCGTAAAATCCAATTTACCTCCTTCGTCCTGGCGGGGTTGACATGGACTTCGATGAAGATACCAGGAACGTTACTTATCCACTGTAACTGGTAAGAAATCAAGGATTTACAAGAACGACAGCAAGACAAACCTTTAGGATGCTGGACCATTTTTGAGCTGTTTCACTAAGAGGGTCGATCAAGACGCCAAGATGGTACATCGCGGTGGGGGCATCGCCGTAAGTAAATGTCCTATCATGGGATGAGCAAAAGGATTTATGTACGACACATGTCCACTCACGTAAGCTCTCCTTCTAACAGACGATAGTTCCTTTGCCTTGGACGCTGAGGAGCATCGAACAGACCGCTTTCACTTGGATCGGGAACTTGCATCGCGGCGATGGCTGAGGAAGCCATGGACGTGAGAACTGCAGCGGACGATCTACACAAAAATGTTAATGACGAGGTTGTTGTCATCCAAAGAGACGTACAAATCCATTTCACCGAACGCTGGTACAACGTCGGCGAGGGCATTGACAACTGGTTCGGTTCGCTTGGTGTACTCATACTTTTCCAAAGCCGCGAAATCGGCTGCAATAAAATCACCAGCAGCGAGGGGCCCGAGAACGCGGCCGTTGATCAGGAGACCTTGCTCTCCAGGCTTGAGCTGGATCTCTCGTGATATGAGCTTTCCGACTTTCACGTAGGAGGCATAAGATGCAGCGTCGAAGTCTGACAAGCCAACGCCGCCTGTCAGCTGACTGAAGACATCTTCTCTTGATAAAGGTTCCTGCGCAGCGTCGATAGGCACTTCGTTGGTCAAAACCTGAAGTAGTTGGGAAGGAGCGGCTTTGGATAGGAGTCCCTTGGAAACCAGATGCGAGAATAACCAAGAAGTGGGAGAGCGCACGGAGGAGCTTTCAGTGTCGGGTGATGGGTTGTGGAGGAATGCAACCCCATTTAGGGATTCGGGTTCCTATGAAGAACTCACCGGTGAGTTAAATATCGAACGACGAAGGATATACATACAAGAGATTTCAAAGCTTCGGCTACCAATCGAAGACCTTGTTCGGTATCGAAGTCGGCAATAACAAAAGTGGTCATAGACACCTTGCTAGAGGATTCTACAAAATTCATCACGAATGAGCAGTAGGTTACAATGTAAACAGAGCAGCTTACTTGGTACCACAAAATTAAACTTCCGAACTTCATGCCCAACCTTAGAGAAAAGGCTCGGGAGATCGTAAATACGGAGATTTCCATTGTCCGAAGAAGCATAGATATGTCGGTTTCTACGCTTCGCAGTAGTTGGCAAATCGTAGAAATAGGTCGCCATCAGGGGAGCAGAATCTTGAGTCAGTTCACCAGTATATAACTGGAAGGGAGATGAGATGGTTGGATGACAGGTGAATCCAAGACATACCTTCTCTTGGAGGAAGTTCGTCTGCTGACCCGACTCAGTTTGCAAGTGCCTCAAGAAGTTCTATTTAGGGACCGTTCAAAAGGGTTTCCACAGTCCACTATAGACGAACTTACGTCGTCTAGATTGAAATGCTTTCCGTTGATGAACGCATGTCCGGTAGAAGATGCAGCCAAAGTGATCCCTAAGCGTTGACAGTAGTCCTTGATTTTCGAGAAGGATTCGTCAGACGGATCAGAGAACACTTCATCCAAAGACTTCAGCTCTTCGTTGGATTCTAAGGATTCTTGGAAGGCTTCATATGCTGCCTTCAGTTGAGCATCAAAGGTCGAGGAACGATGGGGTTGAATCTAAAGGGAGATATCAGCATCGGAGACCAAGGTTCCTCAACCTCGGGCGCTTACAGTGCGGAGGAAGGACATTGTTCCTTTGCGACCAACGGCTTGGACAAGGTACCTCACAAGCTTGGCCATTTTGAAGCCTGAGAAATAAATCACCATTGGACGTCAATGTCACAGAAAGAGAGAGAAATACCATTTTCAGTCTCTATGATTGGGACTATGCCGAATCTGAAGGGGAAATCCCTTTCGATAATGTTTGAAACAGGCCCAGTGATAACCTCCAAGCTCGTCGAATCTGAGAGGTCAACAGCGAGGATGATGTTATAAAGGTTGAGTCGGATGTTGTGGAACATTCCGGGATATGTTTGGTGCATGAGCTGTAAGAGGGATCAGAGTAGTATACGCATAACATGTCTTATCAGACTTACCCGCATCAGCGACGGGTTCCATCGTGCGTATCTTGACCAAGGAAAGTGCGTCAAAGAAAAGGCCAGAGTAAAACAATTTGCAGGCTGACCGTTTATCCTTCTCCATATCATTCCAGTAGACAATGACGTCCCCTCCCTCAGGTCTATCACTAGCGTCAAACATGCCATCCACGGTACCTGCGCTACTCTGAGCCGCGGCAATGACCTGGTGTGTAAGAAGATTTAGGGCTTGTTCATTGGAGAGACCTAGTGATGTCAGAGATTCCATGATTTGTCGTTCCTTCTTGATCAAGCCTAGCAAGCTGTCGGGAGGGACGTCAGACACGATGTGAAAGAGACGCGTGCCTTAATATTTAGAAACGCACGCAAACGGGGTGAGATCCTTCTCCTGCAGTGTTAAACCGTTCAACCACATCATGTTAATGCCGCCTTGAACTTTTGCTTGATTGCTGGCAATCTCTTGGCGTACACTATCGTTGACTTCGACACGTCGGGAGAGAGATGTCGCATATCTTGGGAAATTTTGCGATAATTGTGTCAGAATGGCAAGGGGATCGTCCGATGAGGCGATTAGTTGTGTAGCTTGAGAGCCGAGTTCTAGGAAAGCAGGCTGAATAGAGGCATTACAGACATGACGCCGTGACAACGTACCCCCAATTTCTTCCTCTGACAGGGACGCGGCCGTATCTTGGGATGCGTCTTTACGCTCAAGTGTGTTCAAGAGAGCAAGAACCGGGTCGGGCAAGACTTCTTCCCCTTGGGCTTCAGCAACTTTTGAATCATCGCCTTTCTGTCCCTGTCGGTCATCAACGACCAGATAATCCGTTTTCTTCAAGTCCAGTGCGACACCATAACCTGAGAGATGGCTGCGAGGTTCGTCCTGCCTATTTGGAGGAGGTACATGTCTAACGATATATTCTATGTGCGGATTTGCCCGACTTGAAAGGGAAAACAATGTAGTGTGCAGTTCGCGGAAGTTCGGAGACGAGAAGGAGGCGTATAGGATAGCTGTCCGTGGAGGCCGCTCAAGGGTCCGGTCGGGCAGGGGATAAGTGTGATCGAAGGGTAGAACCTTCGGCCTAGGGTACGAGCTATGGAGGACATCAGTTGGCGCAAGAGCTTCAAAGGAGATATACGAACAAATTCGATGAGCTTCCCCCATCCACCGGGTCTATGGTCTCCACAGCAGCAAGATGGGCCAACGTCTCTACGTCACACACAACTTGCCCATACCAGTCCACCCAAGAGCCACAGTCCTTCCCCTCCGAGGCATGTTGTAGGTTGGTGTAATGATGATAGAAGGCCTCAATCTTCGGGGTAGCGGCGTGCAATGCGAGATTCATTTCTACTGAAGCAGCGTTGGCTGCATCGCGTATTATGCCGTTCTCCTTCGCTACCTCCAACGAGGCTTGATGTAAGGCCTCTGGAGTAAGACTAAACGGTCTCTCCAGCCATTCCGGGTCCGTCAACACGTCAAGAAATGTGAAAAAGGCCGTAGAGTTTTCCATTGCAACGGTTTCCCTATAACAGTTACCAATGACGGCAGAACACTGATTGACAAAAAGATACGCACAGAATCTCCACCATTGGAGGAGAAGCTGGCCAGACTGACTGCAACGATACCCTGACTGGTGGGCTCGCCGCAAGCACGTCTGCACTCCAGAGCAACGTCCATGCCACAAGTGGTATTGGCGAACGCCTCATTTTCTCGAGATTCGTCGGATGTTCGAACGCGTTGAATTTCCCCCAAATATCGACCTTTATGTCTTTACGACCAGAATCATGGATATAAGTATGGCGCGGAGGTGAGTTTAAGTTGAAGTTCGTAAATTTGGCCACGTCGCGCGCTGTTGCGTGGAACATTTACGGAATCTTATCTGATAAGATATCTCGATGATTTTCAATCAAGATTTTGGCTGACTTCGACCACAATCCCTTCCTCCTCCCTGCCATCATCATGGAATTTGTACCAGCCCCAGCGATACACCGAGTGCTCTGTGCAGATTGTGGTGTCCCGATTGAACCAAATTCAGCCAATCTATGTGTGGCCTGTCTGCGGAATTCGTAAGTTTGCTTTATCTCTATCTCTACCTCGAAATTCACGGTGCCACAGGATCGATATCACTGAGGGAATTCCGAAACAATGTGAGTGATTCGCTTTTCTCTTCGTCTGGTTCATCATTCTTACGAAGTGGTCGAAATAGCCTCCGTTTCGTTTTGCCGAAATTGCGAACGCTTCCTGTCACCGCCATCATCATGGGCACCTGCTCGCCCAGAATCCGCAGAGCTTCTATCAATATGTCTCAAAAGACTAAAGGGCCTGAACAAAGTCCGCTTGACCGATGCCCATTTTATCTGGACGGAACCTCACTCGAAGAGATTACGAGTCTCAATGACCATCCAAAAAGAGGTACGCGACTTTTTGACGCTGATCAGGAAATACATCCACCTTCCTCCTTGCTTCCAAACTCTTCGCACTTTCTCAAGGAAACCAGTGCGAAGACTGCGCAAAGTTGCACCGGGATCAAGAAAGGCTGGGCCGTTTTTTCATCCTAAACCCAGTTTTCTTCACACACCATCACCATGTTAGCCTCCCTGCCAACTCTCCTCTCTCTTTTGAGTCTTATGGTGAGGGCCGCACCCGACCCAATCGACTCTTTGATGGTCACTGTTGCACCTCTTAGTGACGACTGCGTCGCTTGCTGATTTCTTCGCCGTTTCACTTTTCGCGCTTTTCACACTTTTCCGCTTCCTCCAGCTTTTCCGAGCTTAGCAAGCTCAACGGAC
Source organism: Pleurotus djamor (assembly GCA_029747585.1). Taxonomy (NCBI): domain Eukaryota; kingdom Fungi; phylum Basidiomycota; class Agaricomycetes; order Agaricales; family Pleurotaceae; genus Pleurotus; species Pleurotus djamor. Next base: position 53,207 of record JAPEVF010000196.1, on the reverse strand, counting down.
CCCTGATTATACATCCATTTCGTGTCCTAACAATCTCAACAAGGTGCTTACCAACACGATCCTCGAGCAAACGTTTGAAATCGAGTATCTCGTCCAGCACGGTCAATGTCCTGACTGTGCCCGTCTGGCTGCCAAAAACACCTGGAAGGCCCTCGTACAAGTCCGACAAAAGGTCCCCCACAAGCGAACTTTCCTTTTCCTTGAGCAGCTTATCTTGAAGCACGGCGCCCAGAAAGACACAATATCAGTGAAGGAAGTTCGCGACGGATTAGACTTTTTCTACAGCCAACGCAATCATGCCATTAAAATGGTCGAATTTCTAAGCAGTGTCGTCCCCGTCCGGTGAGTAGATTATCAATCACGGGTTTTACCATTTGACTCATCCTTCTACTAGGTCCAAGAGTTCGGAGCAACTACTGTCATCGGACACCCACTCGAACACCGCGAACTTCAAGTACACCTACTCCGTTGAAATCGTTCCGATATGTAAAGACGATCTTGTCGTCCTTCCGCCAAAGCTTGCCAAGCAGCTGTCAAATATCTCACCTCTGACGATTTGCACTCGCATCAACAACGCCATCCAGTTATGTGACCCATCTACTCTACAGGTGGTCGAAGTCAGTTCGCAAGTGTACTGGAGAACGCCGTTCGAGAGCTTGGGTACTGTGGCCGATCTTACCGAATTCACGGTGCTAGATGTCGAGCCGGAGTACTCAAAAGCCCGGGGGAAGTGGGTTATGGCCGACGCCCAAGTGGCTCTCGCTGGCGCGTTCAGATCGTCTTCAGGAGGTCATGACGATAGTATGGACGAAGATTCGTTTGAGAATGGAGGGGCGTCTAATCAAATCTACCACACCCGCACGCATCTGGGAAATATCTTACAGCCCGGCGACACCGTTCTAGGCTTCCACCTAACAAACGCCAACTTTAACTCTGAAGACTTTGCTGCGCTACCTTCTTCGCGCATCCCCGATCTCATGTTGGTTCGGAAGACGTATCCAAACCGTCGTAAAAAGGCCAAACCGAGAAACTGGAAACTCCGTTCGATCGGGAAGGAAGAGGGTGAAGAAGGGGAGACGGGTGGTGGTAAGGGTGTCGTCGGACGCATGGGCGGACGTGATCAGAAGAAGGTTGATGAAGACTATGAACTCTTCCTGCGTGATCTGGAGGAAGACAAGGAGATGCGTAGTGCCGTGAACCTCTACAAGGCGGACGTGAAGATGCGTACCGATGCCGGAGAAGGTGGAAAGAAAGGCAAACCCTTTGCTATGGATGTTGATGACTCTGCCCCGACGGATGGATCTGATGTTGTTGAGGAGGAGGGCGATTTCCCCGAAGTTGATTTGAATGAATTGCTCGAAGACTTCGACGACATGACGTTGGCGGATAATTCGTAGTCTATGTTTATGGTGAATAATGTGTTTGTGTATAGCCAAGACCTTTCCTATCGACTTGGTCTAGGGGCGATTTGCTCTTACTGGATCGACTCGATTGAAGAGCTACGAAACATATATCGGAGAAACTACGTTCAGACGAGACGAGCCGTCTTGACGCCAAGCATTGAGGGAGTTGAAAGCGTTCGCGTGCCATTATAGCCCCTCGAGCTCGGAGACAAGGAGATGGTGCATCTACGGGCATCATCCAGTTCATGGTGAACGTTGACGTTGAAAAGTTAACAGTGGGGGATCGTTCTGGTGGGGATGGGCAAAGCCGAGGAGAAAAGCGTATTGTTTGTTCTTGTTTATTCGTAAGGTAGAACCCGTTCCCGTTTGAGCAGTGTACCGTATTCGAAATCTAGCACTCGTTTCCTCTACAAAAAATACTCAAAATATTTCAAGAGCTAAGATGAAAGGTACCAAACATGTTCTAAGTGAAAGATTACTGATTTTCGTCCGCGTTGTGATTTTAGGACGGACTTGGTGAAAGATTTCGCGCGCATATAGCCGCAATCCACCATTTTAAAATTTGGACACTTCGAAGTACGTTATTGAAGTGACCTCTTCAAGTTTACTTCAGACACCAAAGTCACTTTCAGTGGTGGGTAGACGAGAAAAACCCAAGGCGTGAAATACTACGAAAAAACGGGCGCTAAGCGCAGGATGGGGAAGTCAAAGAAGCAGCGCATGGCATTGGCTTCTTGGAACGAGCGAAGAAGCCAAGCCATGGCTGAGAAAGAGAATTCAGAAGCGAACCTGGAAGTAAACGACCACGTAACGGCGTCAAAGACCCGCTCAGCAACCTTGATTCGGATGAAAACCCTTGAGGACACGGTAGCCCAGTTGCGGCTTGAAATCAATAATCAAGTTGACGAAATACGTACCCTGGAGCAGGTCATTGTCGAAGGGGAAGCTCGAATTGTCAACCTACGGGGCCAGCTGATGACGATGAACCTTGAATTAGAGAAATCGGACAACAAAAACCGCGAGCTGGCAGACGACGCTAAGAAGACTACTTCAGAACGCGAGGAACGGGAACGCCGCCTGCAAAAACGGATAAAGAGATTAGAAAACGATAAACGACAGCTCCGACAGAGCGACAAACCGTATATTGACCAGCTGAAGGCAAAGGCCCGGGCAGCCCAGCTTGCAGGCTCCGCGGCGCAACGAACGATTCAAAGACTCACCGCTGAGACCGGTCGCTTGTCCGCAGAAAGGAACACCCTACGAGACTCTATCAACTCACTTCGTAAGCAGCAAAATCGACTCGCGTCACGTACCTATCGAGCCAAAACATCACTGGCATCAACGCGAACGGCATTACGCCATATGTCGATTTGGTCGTCCAAGAAGTCGGGTGCTTATACTCCGGAAGCAAGGAGATTGGCGCGATTTCTCACCCAAGCAGGATGCGCGGAAGACAAGGTCGCCGCAGCAATTGTTGAATGCGGCAAAGTATTTGGGGTAAAGGTGATTGGGAATATGAGTCGAAGAACCGTAGGACGTGCAAAAAAGGAGGGTGGTCTGTATGGGATGATACAACTAGGACGTGAAATTGAACAAGCAGACTGCTTCGGTGAAAGTAGCGATGGCACGACGCACCGACGAATAACACACGAATCACGCCATATCAACCTAATGGCACCAACATACGAGCCCGGCATCGACGACTCCGATACAACCACTTGGACACAACAGATACGCTTTGGTGATCTCTCCCAAGCCCTCGATCACACAGCCCAACGTCAGTTCGAGGGCTCGGTTGAATTTGGCCAGGCTCTCGCCGATTCCTATACCCGTTCCCCGCTAGCTAAACGAGACGGTGCCACACTTGATAAGGACGATTATTTCCGTAAGCAAACGTCACAAAATATGGACCACGCTGCAGATGTTCGGAAGAAATTCAAGCTCACCGTAGATCACAAAGCCGGAATCACATACCGCGATCTCGGCGAAGCAATTGTTGAAGACATGCCGGGATATGATTTATTGGGATATTTGCTGCAAGTTTCCAATGACGATGTCCGTCACTACGCCGAAGAAGAGGAGATGTAAGGAAAATTCCCATCCTTTCTGTATTATTTTGATTAATGAGGAGAAATAGATCTGAAGAGCGCATGGAACACCTACGCTTGGAGTTGCTCACCCATCGTCTGGGTAAGTCGGCGCACGAGAACCTCCCCGAACGGGAGAAACGGCTACTCGATCTCCACATCCTCGGAGGCTGCTGTCGTACTCTGGATGGACTTGCTATCATGGACGAGGACTTAGTCTGCGCTGCTTCGCAACTTGTCTCCGAGCTTCCTGACCTCCCCCTCATTTTGTCTGCTATGTTTCGCGGCGCGGCTCATGGTTGGCGACGATTTACCGAAGAATTCGTGCCTGGTGGCGTTTTCGACTCACTCACCAATGAAGAACGCGGTCGAGTATTTATTCCGTCAACAAACGATGCAAATGAAGGCGCCTTAGGCTCGTTTCGTGTTTTCATCCGCTATCACCCTCACGCAACGGTTGCCAGCTTCGCTAATCAAGCCCGGGTGCAACGAAACAACACAGAGAAGTTCATCATCAAACATTGTACTCAGGAAGACCATCAGTATGTCATGCGAGAGGTCCGACGACTCGAAGCTCAAAACAAGAATACTGTAACGTTTCAACAAAAACTAATCAATTCTCAAGAAGAACGAGCTCGAAATGAACGTCAACGGCGACTTCGAATCCAACAGAAGCGACAGGTGGAGATTGATAGGCTTGTTCAGGTTGGTCTCATTGGGGACCGCAATCATATATTATCCCTCTCCGTCAAGCAACTCGGCGATCAACTGCAAATTTACCGGAAAATTCTCAAGGACCCCGTTCTCGTCGCACTGAAGCTCAAGGAAATCCCCACAAAAGTGTTCATGCAGTCAGCCGTGCTTGCCGCACTGTCAAGAAATGAAAGGTATCAGTACTACTCTTGCTCTCGTATCATTTGGCTCACATCCGACTCTGTAGTACCATTCTCGCGCTTCAAAACAGCCTTCAAAACCTACCGGACGCCGATATGACCCCCGAAAGTGATGCTGCCGACGACCTCGACTCTGATGATGATCTCGAATGCTAATTCTCAGCCTCTCCCAATCCATACCCCTCTGATCGAGGCTTTTCCAGTACTGACATCCCGCGAAATTCCCTCCACTGAACACTCCCACTTTACTGATTCACTACTGCTCATCCCTTCATCCCCTCCACTCTTCCTACTAATCCAGTCTCTATGAATACTAACAGCACATATTTTGCTCATTTTTAGATTTTTTCGGGTACTTTTTTTATATCAGCTTCGGCGCTGTAGCCATGGTCTCGTGTCGCACCTTAGTCCTCGGTAGAATCAATAGAAAACCTCCACTTTTTTGGTCTCAAATTCAAGGGACAACAAATACAAGTAAAATATCCCTATATACATGGAGCTGATTCGCAATCAATACCCAGGAAACCAGGATTCATTGTTGGAACCGCCGTTTTCAGAGATTTGGCAGGGGGTAAACAAGAGCAAACAATACGCTTTTCTCCTCGGCTTTGCCCATCCCCAGTTCTGGGATCGTCGACCGTGTGACTTGACGCTCAGGAGTTCCCGAGCACATGACATCGGCGCGTCGACGCGTCTCGGCTCTTGATTCACTTCCTCGATCGTTTACCAACAAGTCAAACATCTTAACACAGCCAAAGCGGATATGACCAATCTCTCGAGCCAGAAGCACATAAAAGCCCGTCATTTCTTGCCTCTGTTTTCCCCAGGAAAGAGGTACTTGCATGGTAAGTGGGGGTTACGGGGGCTCGAGTGAGTGTGTTGCGGTTTTTAGTGCTCACCCTCCTGTACTTTGGGATATACGCCTCAGGGTGTTGCCACCTCGCACATGCTACGCGCTGATGCACATATTTTAAGGTGACAGCCCTATCGTATGGTTCTGTCGTCTTCACAGATGATGGGGTCCGCTGCCTAGGGTCAGTTGCTGGGATGGTCTTGTCCTAAGGGATATGGCTTCGTCTCTGTAACCCCAGAGACGTGGTCCGCTTTCCCGGGACAAATCATCCCTCAGAGGGTGTACAGGGTTCAGGGTGAGCACAGTGAGGAGGTGAGTTATTATATTGTCTTCTTTTCATGTCATCTTTTACTAACATACCTTTTCAGAAGGAGAATGTCGTCGGCACGACTGGGCACTTTAGACTGACCCTGGCTAACCCTGCGGGGATTAGGTTGGGGGGTCCCTCCCATGTACCCGAAGTGTGAAGCGGCTGGTCCGCCACACGGGCGGTGCATAGCGGAAACGCAATGGCTCACGGGCTAGGACCGCGAGGCGTGTCCCTACGCTCAAAAGGTGGGGCTCATTCCTCGTCGGGAAAGCTTTGTCGAGAACCAGTGGAGGTGTGTCTCAGGTTAGGGCATGACGGCGTTCTGAGGGGGTAAGTCCTTCATTTCTGCTTGGCTAACTGCGAGACGCTGACCACCAACTTTGCTATTGTAGGCACGGGATGGGGTGTGGAAGCTTCCTATGTGAGTACCTCTGACCTCTTTACAGGTCGAGCGCCCCGCAAGACGACTCGGACGACATCAAGACCCGGACGATCGCTCGACGTCAAGACACGGCCGCCTCCCCTCCTTCCTTCTCCTCCTACCTCGCCTATCATCCGCTTCATATAAGCCGAGAGGGAGAGGTAGGAGGTGAAGTGTTTGTGAGTTAAGTTGCAACATGGACTCCTTGCTTATCAGACGAGCAAAACGAGACGATACGACGTCAAGACACGGCCGACTCCCCTCACCACACCTACTTCTCCTCCTAACATACCTACCATGCGCTTCTTATAAGCGAGGGGGAGAGTAAGTGTGCAGTGAGTCGAGTCGGCTCAGCCACAAGCTGGTACGCCATCAATTCATCTAAAGTTAGTCGACCAGTACGTAAAGTCTGCGATTGGGAGTGAAGAGTGAGTTCCTTCTTTATTATTCATTAAGGAGACGGTGATGACTTTCAAAACGAAATAAGCCGTGCGCAGGCTCCACGAGCTACTCTGGGTCTACAACTGGGTCTACAACTGGGGCTTGAGCCGCATGACCTTTTTAGCCCCTGAGGGACTCGCAGGAGAGCACCCCTGAACCGATGACCTGGAGAAACAGAAACAAAGCGAAAGCACCAAAGCAGTGCACGATTTCGGTGCTGCTTTTTTTACAATCCAAATACAGGAAACTTTGAGAAATGGTATAAGAGCCAGTCAAGTCTCTCCAGCTAGGCTTTCCCTCACCTTCTTCCGAACCTCTCCACTACCCTCAGTCTACGAAGGCAACAGATTCGCTCCAGAAGGACTTGGCTGAATCGATCATCACTTGGGGCTTCAAGAGGCTTTATTGCAGGTAATGCGTGTCACGCAGCGGGCTGGCACAGCCGATCTCTGGTTTTCCAGTGATCGCCTATGTCAGGGCTAGCGGGACGCGCATGCTTGGTAAAGTAGCCTTATTTGATCCTTATGGGTCGGTTGCCGAGAAGTAATGGAGCCCTTTGGGAGTGTGAAAGCACTCTCAAGGGCTGGCAAAAGCATAAGCTCGCGAAAGCAACTTGTCAACCTGAGGACTTTCTGGGAAGTGTGGCATCAAGCGCACTTCACGGTTAGGACTCCCACACCGTGATTGCTCCTCACCGAGGTGATCAGTGTGCGACCTGGGACATCGTTCACAGTCGCAAACTTATCACATTGGAAGGAGAAATTGCAGTGGAGAAGGTTGATGGGGGGACTGCTGAGCGTTCTAATGCGTCCATGGTCATTGTTTTCGTAGGCAAAGGGTGTGTGCATGAGTAAAGGCGACGATGAGGGTACTTCCCTCCAAAGATAAGTACCTACTTATCTAAATTGAATCTTTTATAGCGCACTGATTTGGTATCAACCTTGCTTTTAGTCCACCCGTCGACGATGGGATATGACTCAAGGGATATCGATCCTTCTGTGGTGTGTCGAAGGCTGGGGATGTTGATAGAGTTCGGAGGACGATACGCAGTTGAGCAGCCTACGCTTCACTGTGAGCTCGTGAATAATCCGTCTCTCTTCTGAAATATTCGAGTAAATAGATGGGTGAGAACCTTTGAAAATATCCTGAATAGTAGCCAACAGAATGCGTCCAGGACAAGAGCTTCTCCAAGGTTTTGGATGGAGAAGGAGATGTAGTGTAGCATCTAATAATGTGCGTTAGTATGTGACGGCATCAGAGTGGCAACAGCTGGAGGTTGACGTTGAGCGCTGAGCGCTGAGCGCTTGAGCGCTGAGCCAGGGGGTTTACAGCTATTTGCATAAATAATGGCACTTCCGCTGATTGACGTGGGGAGAGAGAGAGCGACTTTGGACTTGGAATTTTCGAGCTTCTGTGGGACTTAGCACGAATAGCCTACAAAACGGTTCTCACGGATACTTTGGCTGTGCAGCCTTGGTTCCCACGGCTTCTTTCACGGAGGGACAAGTCAGTAAGTCGTTCCCACGATGTCCAAATGATCCAACGATTTTGTCGAAGTCCAAAAATTGGCCGAAAATTTCAAGTCCGTCACAGCTTCTTTCCCCCCACCGCGATTGGCGGAAGTGCCATTATTTATGCAAATAGCTGTAATTGCCAGCAGCCAAGTTGAGAGGGAAGTGAGAATGATTGCCCCTGAGCTCCTCACTTTCGGATTGCCAAGTTCGGAAGCACGCATCAGAGTCGCAGCTCTCAGACAGCGACGATGATATGCCTCACGCTCCATCTTATAGTTACTTCCTACTTCTTACTGGCGCATGCCAGGCAACACCCCTTCGAGGTCTCATCTACGCCTGAGGAATTCACGACGAGTTTCTTGATTTCTCCCACAATCGACGCTTTTATCGAAGACATACTTTCTGACTGGAAGTCCCCTGGTGGCGTATCGGTTTCTGTCGTGAAGAAGACACCCAATGGGGGCTGGAAAACTGAGGCCAAAGGGTACGGTTTGGCCAATGCAGATGGTACTCCAGTGACGGACAAATCCTTGTTCGCCATCGCATCAAACTCCAAGGTGTGTATGTGCTGCGTTGAGGGATGGGAGGGAATCATAATCCACGAGGGACAAATCCCTACATAGCTCTTTGCTGCCCTATCCGCGGGACTCCTCATCTCCAATACCTCTCTTGAACCCCCGTTGACTTGGAAGACCAAGGTCGCGTCGGTGATTCCAGACTGGGGTCTAATGGACCCAATAGCGTCTTCGGGTGCCAGCATTGTGGATATCATGAGCCACCGTACTGGCCTTCCTCGTCATGATTATGCTTTCTCGCCTGATATCGATGTTGCGGAAATGGTATAGCCTTGCAGTCTGACGCCTCGACGTCATCTCACACAACTTGATTCTCTAGTTCAAGAGGCTTCCGCACCTCAAACCGTCCGCTGAGTTTAGGGAGACCTGGCAGTACAATAATTGGATGTTTGCTATCCTCGCGCAGCTGCCTTCTACCTTGATCCCTTCTCAGCCGAGTTTCACACAGTACATCCAGGAGAACATTTTCGATCCTTTAAAACTGACTTCAACAACATATTCCTTCAATACAGCCAACAAATCAGGACATCTCGCACATGGCTTTGCGCGACAGCCAAGGAACTCTACGGCGTCACCGTTTGATGCAGGTATTCCACGCGCATTGCCGTTCTGGGCTCAGAAGGAAGATCATAGTATGCCGTACTTGAACGTCTATATCCGACTGTCACTGCTAACCACAAATATGCAGTACATTGTGGGCCAGGTGGCGTGATAACCAGCGCGAGTGACATGGTTTGTGACACAGTCATTGTGATATGATCCACTTCGATGCTGAATCCCTTTCAGATCGTTTGGCTCCAAACGCTCTTGTCGGACGGACGCAGCCCGCATACCAATCTTTCTGTGATACCGAAGGATGTCCTGGATGTGGTTGCATCCGGTATTACTGCTCAAAGCCCTTGGACATAGTGCGTAGTCAATCTCACCATTCCCTCACTATCACTGAAGCCTCCGACCAAAGCCACTACCCTGCTGATGTCCCCGCCGTTTATGGTGGTGGGCAATCTCGAAGTACTTACCGAGGCCACGGTGAGATCTGGCTGTGACGGGATTGACATTGATCGCTGAGTCTTCGTCGTAGTTATCGTTGGTGTAAGTCTCTTGTCCTTCTTCATCCTTCACGATGTGCATGTACTCAGAAACCATGGGTCCAGCATGATGGATCAGTCCCAGGTCAGTCAACGGATGAAGTTAGCGATCCTTCTTGACATCGTTAACAACACCGGAACTGCGTCAAGGTTTCAAATCAATGATTTATCGGCTCCCTGCTGACGGGGTTGGTATTGCCGTACTATCTAATGATGAAAACCTGGGCAGTTACATCAACCTCGCTGTTCACCACAGGCTGCTGGATGACTTGCTCGGTTTACCTCCTCTCGATAGCAAGAAAATGTAGGTCTAATTTTCGGGGCTTTTCTACATTCCATCTGAATAGACCCGCAGTGTTGCCGATCTGATTTTGGAAGGATCAAAACGACCTCCTTCGGTTCCTCGCCACCCAAAGGCTAAGCTTCCTTCACGAGGCCTGGAAAGCTTACCTGGGATGTACAGGAATCATGGATATGGTTCAATCGAACTCTGTTATATTAACTCGGACGYGGACCCTCAGGCGACCCATTCCAAGATCAAACATCCAGAATCCCAGGGTAGTACATCAACCTGTCGCGACCTGGTCTCACAAATCCCAACTCTCCTTCCGAACGCTATAAATACTGACATCCCGACTTTGCTCGGTAGGTGGAGCTGCGGCAGTGATGGATGTATGTTTGCTCGGCTAGGTCATTTTGACGGAAATCTCTTCAATCTCAGCATAATCCAAAGCGTTGTGAGTTCRATCCATTCTCTTTTCATATCATCATACGTTAAATACCAATCACCTTTCTTCCAGCCCACTGGGAACGTCTCTGAGCCGTACTGGACGGCTAACCTTGACGAACCATCAGCGCTAGCTGAATTTGGGCTCGATAATGACGGATGTGCTGGGTTTTCTCTTACTGGGGGCGTGTGGGGAGCTGGTGTGGACGTCTTTAATGAAGGCACTCTTCAGGATCAAGCGGAAGTTTGGTTTTCATCGACTTGATGTGTCTAATCACCCCTATTANNCNTCNNTNNTCNTGNNTNGCCAGTGATAACCGATGAAAGCGTTTAAGCCGCATAACTTGGATCTTGTTCGAGGAATCCATGCGTATCTGCTAGATAAAATMAGCTCCATGTATCCCTCGACCAAAATGTGCGCAAACGGTCCCCCAACAAACTTTRAGGCTAA